>JANAVB010011399.1:8270638-8454532 GCA_029216955.1 Iris pallida
GGAAAAAAATTACCAATTATGTCTCGTCTTTCTAATTCCAGGAGCTCAAACTTCATGGCCTGCAGATGTTGTTGTGAACAAGTATGATAGGCTCCATGCTATAAAGGTAGTTTAGCCTGCATGACAAGTAGGAAATAGCATAAGAGTACAGCAATCAACTATCGTTAATTAACGTAACAATACCTCTTGTTGACATTGTCAATAATTGATTGATTCTTTGAATCATCCTTGGGCAAGTGAACCTTGATTTGCTCCAATCTCCAAAGCTCCAGATTTCAGTTGCTGTACTCGAGTCTGCTCAAAAGTTTTACCACCAACATTTGCTGAGGAGCGTGAACTAATTGAGAAAATCACTGAAGAGAACTGATAAATTATCAAATTAGAGATCTACTTCATGCAACCATCTGCAAGCTGAGTGTAGAATTTCAGGATAAGGTAACTAGGGACCTTACCATACAATCTTTAAGGCAAATTGGCTGGTAACAAGATAATCCTTTAAGACTGGATAAAAGGAGGCATCCTCCAAATTCCCCTTCCATTAAGAAAGTCTGGATGAAGAAGAGAGGTAAAATATTGCTATTAATAATTGCATTTATGCTGAATTTAATAGCCATAACAAGATTATACTTTATAACCAGAAGTTCACATATAAATAGTAAACTAAAGTCCAGTATAGGTTAGCAATGGATCAAATTATTTGACAAAGACATATTTCGACTGAACATGACCCCCATTAGTAACACATGATAGTGTTTTCCTGAAGACTAATAGTGTTCGAGAAATTGGAAATATCGGCCGATATATTGTTTTGAGGCCAAAACTACATATATCATCCATATATTCAGTTACATATCGTTTTGACAAAAATCGGCCGATATATCAGTCGAAATCCGATATATCGACCAATACAATATCAACTAATGTTTGTATGATATCAGATTTGAAGGTTTGGGATGGTTTTCAAGGTACGATCGGGTCCTACCCATTAAACAATCCCTATTAACCAAAGACCTCCCCCTCTCCTCTCCGTCGAGTGCCACAAGAAAACCTCCCCCTTTTTCCTCTGTCGACCAGGTATGTCCTCCCCTGCCCAGCCCAACCCCCCCCCCAACCCCCCACCCCTTCTCCTCCTCTATTTGATTGGGTCTTTTTTCTTTCTTTTTTGATTTCGCATAGAAGAAGCAACAGCATAAGTAGAAAAAGAACTAAGCCGAAGAAGCATAAGCAAGTAAGCTCTCATTTTCTCTCTCATTTTTAATTCTGAATTTTGTTTGATTTTGCTGCTGTTTTTTCCTGGATTTTTTAATTTTTGAGTTTCCTTGAATATGTTGCTGCTGAATCTCCTTCTGCTGGATGCTGCTGCATATTTTCTTCTTCTTCTACAAATTTCTGAGTTTATTACATATTCTTCTTTTTCTCCGTCGTTGCCGAGGTTAGATTAACATCAACCAGTGATCTTATATGGATCTATTTTTGGTTTCATAACTCATTTCATGATTTCTTCTTAATTTTCAGGGATTTGAATTGTGCGATGGGTTTAGTTTGGTCCATTGTGTCTACAGTTGGGTACATGCATTTGGCTCTATTTTCTTGATGGATGTTTCTTCTAGTGTCTTGCTAGTTGTTCCACTTCTCTCTATTTTGTAGATGTATTGATAATACATTTACTATATGTAATATGTAATATATATATGTTCATTGATATCCGATATTTCAATATCTCTACTATATCTCCGATATCCGACATCTCAAAACTCAAACCCATGTGAAGCCGATATCCAATATATCGAACATAGAGACTACAAAAAATTTATTCCAAACAAGCACTTACGACATGCCAAAGAAGTGGAGAAGTGCTTCTCTCCAAGATATCCTCTGGAATGCGTCTTGCTTCTGATGATTGTCCTTTATACGATTAGTAGCAATATCAACAAGCCCTATCAAAATTTTGAGAGGTATATTTATTCGGAACGTGAATATAGGTAAGAAGCAAAATCAATCGAAATTACAGTGAATGGAAGTTGTGTATTACATGTATGCATTGTCTCACAAATACAAGTCCATAGGTTTTTCATCCTTGGACTAAAGAAATGCTACTTCATTTGCAAGTGACAGTGTAGCAGAAAATCTATCGATATCCCGAAATATAATGCCAATCCACAATTCGTCAAGCACACTTCATGTATTAATTGTGCTAATATATTACCTTATGTAAGGTGACATTGTCCTTGAATGACAAACTTCAGTCATAAAGGATGCAACTTTAGAGAAGTGATATATTGTCCTCGAGAGATGTCTTATCTTGTTGTAAGCATTTTATCGAGTACGTTGCATACTTTATACATCTCTCGGCTTTGACAATAACCCATCCAGCAAAATGCCTTGATCAAAGAGCGGAAAATGCAAATGTCAATAATCAAACCACACTGAATTATTTGTTCGATGAGATTCAGTGCATCACTGATCTTTCCACCCCTAACTAACCCATTTACTAGCCGCCCAACCAGTACTGCTGAGAATCCATCTTCCAGAGAGTGGTGAAAGCATTCAACAGCTTCTGAAAATTTGTGCTGTTCACAGACAGAAACAATCAATCATTATACGAAAGTGATTGCATTTGGGGAAACCTTCTCCTCCTGCATCTTAGAGAACAATAGTTGAGCTTCACCCATCTTACCCGCAACATATAAATGATGAATTAGAGTGGTATATGTTACAACATTAGCAACGTGTTCGGTGCTATTAAAGATACACTTTGCCTTCTGAAGCTTTCCTGCTCTGCAAAGGCTATTGATCACAATGCTAAAGGTCCATGCATTCGCCATAACACCCTTCTTCCACATATTAGTAAACAGCTTCAAAACAGCCCTCCACTGTCCGACATCACAAAGCCTCCTCATGACGGTATTATAGTTAACAACATCGACACCCCACTCCAACTCCCCGCTCCTCTCCAACAAGCGCTTCGCCTCCAAAACCTTAGACCCATGGCAGAGGCAATCTAGGAGTATATTCAAAGTCACTGCATTTGGTCGCATCCCTTTCATGATCATAACATCCAACATCTTAAAGGCGTCGCGGACCTTGCCGCGCTTACAGAGACCGTCATATAAATGCTATAAGTAATCTCGTCTGGGGTCCAGCCCTTGGTCCTACTCTCACCCAAGACCTTCTCGACCTCCCGAATGCACCGATTCTACAGAGCGCGTCGATCAGTACATTATACGTCACTGTATTAGGCAAGCATCCGATACTCTCCATACTGCCCAAGAACCTCTTGGCCTCTCCGATCCTTCCGGTAGAACAGTACCCTGCACTATAGGTGTAAGAGTGTAGACATTCGGAACACAGCGCTCCTCCAACATCAAATCCAAAACCCCCAAACCCTCATCGACCCTCCCCGCCCGACACAGCCCCGCGATCAGGGTCGAGTAAGTGACAACATCCAGAGGGCAGCCGCACCGGAACATCCACTGAAGGATATTGTAAGCGGAATCGAACCGTTCCAAGCAGCAAGAGTACAGCTTTACTAACACAGTAAAGAAATGAGTATCCGGGGAGACCCCCGAGACGATCATTTCAGCAAAAACCGCCAATGCAGCTCTCGGGGAGCTCGAAACGACTAGGGTGTCGGCGACAGTGGTGTAGCAGGGGACATCAGGCCTGATTCGGAACTGTTTCATCTCGAGGAAGAGAGAGACGACGCGGTCGGCCTCGCCAGAGTCGGCGAAATGCTTCATAAGTGCGTTGTAGTCGAATGGGTGGGGGTGGAGGGGCCTGCTGGAGATGGGATGTGGAGGAGGGAGGGGCTGTTTGTAGGATTTGTGGAGGAGGAGCTTGGAGAACTTGTTGATGAGGAAGAGGTCTTCTTGGGAATTTTTACAATTAGGGTTTAGTCCACGAAGGAGGAAGTTGGTGGTGAAGGAAGCTAGGGTTTTGCGGGTGGATTTAGCCCAGGGCATAAGAGGGGTTAGAGTTAGGATTTAGGGTTTTAGAAGAGGGAGGAGGAAGAGGAGCCATGGAAATTTTCGAAAGACTGCTGCTTGTTTGGACTTGCAGTGGCAAAAGAACGAGAGCAGTAAGAATCTATCGACTGTTCTGGTATCATAGGATTTGTGGATTCCCGTAGTCAAGGGTAGAGTGAAAAAAAAATTCTTAGATTTGCATCCTTTAACAAAATAAGACTCCTCTAGACCATCTCCAATGGTGATTTCTAAAATTGAGTTCTTATCCTACTTGGCATTGTACTTTAAGGAGATTTCTATCCTAGTTAGAAGAATTTTTACATAGAAATTGTAGACATACAAAAATGGTCTCCAATGATTCTCCATTTCTATCCTATGTGTCATAGTAAAGAACTAATTTAATGTGAGTCCAATAATAATTGTCATGAGAGATAGAGAATTTCTATGAGAGTTTCTACATGTAGAAACCCTCCTAGAAAGTTTTATCCTACATCATTGCCACCTAGGATAGAAATGTGATGAGAAATCAACATTGGAAGAAGTTTTTTCTAAAATGGATTTCTTCCATAGAAATAGGGAAGATAGAAACCCCCATTGGAGATGGTCTTACCAACTAGTCAAGGTGAGTATATTATATGGGTTCGACTATTGACACCCCACCCATTTCTAAGTACACCCAAAAAAAAAAAAAAAAAATGTAAAAGTCTATTCTACCCCCATTGCTGAGTACACCCCACTCTCTCCCTCCCCCCTCCTCTCTCCCCCGCCGCTCTCCTCCTCCTCCGACCAGTTCCCTCCTCCTCCTCCTCCGACCCTCCCCAGTCCCCCTCCTCCCCCCGCCGCCTCTCCTCCCCTCCGCCGCATCTCCTCCGACCCCCATCATCCCGACCGCGCCTCCTCCTCCTCCTCCTCCTCCGACCCTTCCCCCCCCCTCCCGCCGCCTCCTCCTCCTCCTCCTCTTCCCCTCTCGATCCCCGACGACCGCGACCAAAAAAAAAATTAAAAAAAATTGGTTCGACTTGTACTGGTCGAACGGAGGAGGAGGAGCCGGGGGGGAGGGTCGGAGGAGGAGGAGGGGAGGAGGCGGGGGGGGGGGGGGGGGGGGAGGGGCGAGGAGGAGGAGGAGCCGGGGGGGGAGGGTCGGAGGAGGGAGGAGGAGGAGGGGCGGCGGGTCGAGATGAGGGGGGGGGGGGTCGGGGGGGGTCGAGGAGATGCGGCGGAGGGGGAGGAGAGGCGGCGGGGAGGAGGAGGGGACTGGGGAGGGTCGGAGGAGGAGGAGGAGGGAACTGGTCGGAGGAGGAGGAGAGGCGGCGGGGAGGAGGAGGAGGAGGGGGGAGGGAGGGAGAGGGGGTGTACTCAGCAATGGGGGGTAGAATAGGACTTTTACATTTTTTTTTTTTTTTTTTTGGGTGTACTTAGAATGGGTGGGGTGTCAATAGTCGGACCATATATATATATATATATATATATATACAATAGTCGGACCATATATATATATATATATATATATATATATATAGATATATATATATATATGCACGTGCTTGCACGTACTTTAATATTTTAATTAGTTTAGGAAGACTCTTTAGGAAGACCAAGGATAGTCTTCCTAATTACTAAGTTGTCCGTATTAAAATTAATGAACTATTTTAATTAGTATAAGTATATAAGGGTATTTTCGGAATTCAAAAGTTTCACCATCTAAGGTATATATTATCTAATATATATATATAGATATATATATATATATATAACTTAAAATATATAGATATATATATATATATATATATATATATATATATAGATATATTTTAAGTATATATAGATATCTATATATATATATATATATATTATATAATATATTAACTTAAAAATATATATATATATATATATATATATATAATATATATATATATATATATATATATTTTAAGTTATATCTATATATAATATTTTTTTTTTTTTATATATATATATTATATATATATATATATATATATATATATATAACTTAAAATATATATATATATATATATAATATATAATAGATATATATATAGATATATATATATACATATATAGATATATATATATTAATATATATATATATATTATATATTAGTTATATATATATATAATATATATATATTATAGATATAGATATAATATATATAAGATATAACTTAAAATATATATATATATATATATATATATAAATTATATATATATATATATATATATAATATATAATATATTTATATATTTTAAGTTAATAGAATATATATATATATATATATATATATATTTAAGTTATATATAGATATAATATATATATATATATATATATATATATATATATATATATAACTTAAAATATATATATATATATATATATATTATATATATATATATATATATATATATATATATTATATACAGAAAGCTTCTCCTACGGGAATAACTTACGGGACAAACTTAAGAAAATATACATATGGTTCTCTTCTTTATTTCTTTCACTTTAAAAAATTAGATCTTTCCTTTAAAAAAGAACCTATCTCTATCTTAAAGATAAGTCTATTTTTTTTAAATAGTGAAAATTTATTTATTTATTCAAAAATAGAGATATAAAAGTTAATTTTATAATATTTTAAAGTAGAGATGGATTGTTTTAAAAAAAAATTATCTTTAAACGTAAATATCTTTTTAAAATGTTATTCAAAAATATACTTAATATTAATGTTAATTTTAATATTATTTCTCATGTTAGTTTTTTGTGCTAACTTTATTGTTGATATTAATTTTAATTTTATTTTAATTTTAACATTAACATTATGTTAGTTTAACATTAACATTAATATTAACATTAATATTAATATTAATTAATATTAACATTAAAATGTAATATTAAAATTAAGATTAAGATTAAGAATATAATTTAAAATTAATATTAGAATTTAAATTTAGATTTAGATTTAAATTTATTTAAAAAAAAATAAATAAATTTAAATTAAATTTAACATTAACATTAACATTAAAATTAAAATTAAATTAGATTTAGATTTAAATTTATTTAAAAACAAATTTAAATTTAAATTAATTTTAACATTAACATTAACATTAAAATTAACTTTAACATTAAAATTTAAATTAATGTAAAAATTAAAATTAATATCAACAATAATATTAAGATTAACATTAAAATTAATATTTTAAATATAATTTTTAAAGGTATATTTATTTCTATGGATAGTTTCTTTTTTAAAAAAAATTATCTTTATTTAAAAAATAAATGGAACAATTTATCTATCTATGTTTTTTCAAATAAATAAATTCCTCTGTGTTTAAAACTAAATTGATAGATAAGCCTTATTTTTGAAGGTAGAGATAGTTTGTTTTTAAGAGTAGAGAGTAGCGATTTAAATATTAAAGAGAAATAAATTTCAGAAGAAAACATACGTATATTTCTGCCAGATATTTGAGTTTCTTTTCTCTCCGTAAGAAATTGGTCTATCCCGTAAACTTACTCGTATAAGAAGGGGGCTATATATATATATATATATATATAGTAAGGGGCTGTTTGGATAGAAGTAACTCTTTAAAAGTATAAAAGTGGTACTACAATATATTGAGTTCCAGTGGACTTGCAGCAAGTGGCACTTTCTAAAATATGTTTGGATAGAGTACTTTTGTCTCCTGCAAGTAAAAGAAATATGAATTGGTTGTTTGGATGGTTGTTGAGAGTGGAAGTTGAAATTGATAAAAATTATTAAATATTAATTAAAAAGTGATAAATAATTCTAATTTAAACTTAAATATTCAAATATAAATTATTATTAATATAGTTTATAATAACTATATAATTATTATTATTACTAATAAAATTAATTACCATAATTTAACCACTCTCTATAATATAATTAAACAGATTATGACATTTATATATCAATAAAAAATCTTGTCATTTTCTGGAGAGAGTTTCTCACCAGAGACTTCCGTTGGATCTCCAGAGACTTATGTCTCATTTTATTCTCTCCACTCTCCAGAGAGTATTTCTCTCCAGAGACTTTCGTCTCTTCTCCCCACTCCACCACCACCAACCACCACCTCCTCTCTCGCCAACCCCTCCCTCCACCGCGAGAGACCCGGAGGAGCTCCTCACGTCTTCTATGACCACAGCCTCTGCCTCCACTTCAGATCCGGTCGGATGAGGGGTTCGACGCATCGTCGTCGACGGAGCTTCATGGCGGTCGGCGTCGTCGACGGAGCTTCGTGGCGGCGGTGCTGGCCACTCTGTTGTGCTTCACCTGGATCCGGCATCTGGCTCCGTCGCTCACCGCATATCCGAGCACCTCCGACGCCGGCTCCATCCCGCTGACCTCGATCTCAGGCACGGAGGCCGACGGTAGCGGCGATGGGTCGCGGTCGAGGTTCAGAGAACCCATTTCCATTTCTCTCGTTCTCTCTTCTCACTTGCAACAGAGTTGCGACACTTTTTGGATGCAAAAGATGTGGGGGGAATGTAGGGGACAGTAACTCAATTGTCAGAAAAGCTTCACTTGCGTTGCAGCTGCAATGCAAACCAAACACCCAAACTGCTATCACTTCCAGCAAAAAATGGCAGTTTCATCGAGTTTCCTTGCACTTGTGGCGATCCAAACAGACCCTAAGAAACATTAGTCTCATGATTCAGTAAGAAACATAATTATGTTACATTATCAACTGTTGAAGCTGAGTATATAGATGCAGGACGTTGTGCACAAAATTTGTGGATGAAACATACCCTCAAAGGCTAAACTCATATTATGTGACAACACTAGCACGATTAATCTCACAAAAAATCTTG
The DNA here is from genome assembly GCA_029216955.1 of Iris pallida. NCBI lineage: Eukaryota > Viridiplantae > Streptophyta > Magnoliopsida > Asparagales > Iridaceae > Iris > Iris pallida. The sequence goes on from JANAVB010011399.1 coordinate 8,279,447, forward strand.
TATGTCAACTCTAAACACATTGAAATACTACAACCTTTTTTACGTGGCCATCAGTCACACGGAGATATTTGTTTAGAATTTTTTGACACAGAACATAAACTGATAGATATCTTTACTAAACCTCTGGCCGAAGACTGCTTCAACTCATATCAACTTCAATTTCTGAATTCCAATGATATTGCTTAAATTCCTTTAAATCTACGTTTGTTAAGTGGAGATTATTTGGGTACACGCCGAAATGGTCATTCTGTCAACAAAAGTGTAAATCGCCTTAAACGACACGGAGTATAAGTTTCTTCAGAACACCACTAACTGTGATCCATCCCTACAGCTAATTCAAAGTTGATCAACACTTTATAGACTAAAGATTTGTTAAGGTCTATTTGCAATTGGTGTTTGAATTTTGGTTTATAGGAACCGAATTCGGATCAAACTCAATCCCTAGGTTCCAGAACACAACAGCGAATATGGGCCCTATGTCTTGAATTATGGCTATCATATATGTGACCATCTCCTATTCTATTCGTCCATAAACGACATCAGACAGCTTTTGGTCATCTTCTTCCTCCAAAACCCAAGAAAACCAAAACCTCATCTCTTTGGTTCTCACTCATCAAGCAATTTCAAGGCTCCATACTTTATACTTGAGGATATATATATGTCTCTCTCTTCCACTTCTCAACATTTATTTGAGGTGTAACTCTTCTTTTCTCTTCAGTTTTTCTTCGTGACCCTAACAATTTTCAATAGGGGTAATAGGAAGAAGAGGAGCTAATGAAGCTTCTTCATCTAATCCTCAACACAAGGATATCCCACATTCTTCGTTTAGTCCTCTTATGTCCTCGAAGAGGGTGATTTTGATGGTTCTCTTTTCAATTTCTTAGAGGTTTCCAATGAATGGTATAATAATTTTTGCAAACGAAATATATGCCATGGAAATCCAATTAATTTACCATCTTCCCGGATTATTTACCAATTTTTTTAGATCTATGTTTAGATAAACTTGTTGCTATTAGAAATCACATTTATCTTAATGTAATTCGCATATTTTACTGTAATCTAATTGTTGATGATGATCGTATTCTGACAAGCGTGTCTGGTATTCACATCGAACTTGACGAGGAATTGGACGAGATGCTCAACATCCCAAATATGGGTGATGCCATAATTGATAGTCGTCTATTTTGATTTGAGGCCAACATGTCACTTGAATCTTTCAAGGATGCAATGTGTGAACCCAATCTGCATCCTCCTGTATGTCTGCTAGCTAGATATCTAAACCAACACTTCTATGAGCTTTATTGTATTGTATTCTCTGCATTCTTCTAAAGACCGGTTCTACGGATGAAATCACATACCTGGAAATCGCAGCTATTATCATTTGCATTAAAACCATAATGAATTGCATGATCAATGCAAGAAAGAAGGGCGTAATCTACTTTATGTCATGTACTTGTCGATAATCTTTGAGCGTTTTCATATCCTTCTTGATGATCGTCCATTTCTTGATGCCCCTGCTTTTCTTGCAAGGCTCGTAGGACTGAGGATGCTCCACCTCCTCATATTCTTCCTCATGATGACTGATCATCTAGCTCTCGTGGACATCCTCCTTTTGTTATTACTACCACCTTGGACTATATTGATACTTTGATTCACGATCGGTTTTGACTGCAAGACTATTTTACTACTCTTCAAGCCCATGCCATCAACAACACCCTTGTTGATATTCAGTGGAGTCTTGCTCATGCCCCTACTAGTTCTATTCCTATAGTGCCTCATCCTCATCACTCGGGCAACCAAATTATTGACCCTTATATTCGAGATACTTGGACCCTGCTGTTATGATCCCAACTATTTGATGAGGATCATCATGATGATGATGATCAGAAAATGTTGCAGCACTTCGGTACTTGGTTTCAGTATTTGGCGTCTATATATGTTCGAGTTGCTTTTCGAATAGTTTATGCACTTCTAATTATATTCTTTTTAGTTTATGCTCCATACCAATTGAAGGTCAACTCCAGAGGGGGTGAATAGAGTGCAGCGGAATATATCCAATAAAATTAACAACTAAAAATTAGCTAGCAATTCAGGAAGCAAATATTGAAATACATGGTCAAATAAATCACGAACGCAAAGACAGCGATGTACACTGGTGTTCGTAGAAGGCAGTCCAGCATTTATACAAAACTTCTACCCCGAGCACACGCAATGGAGCCGTAGACAGTCAAGTGAAATCCAATCCACCAAAAAATTGGTCCGAGAGGATGATCAGCCACACTGGGACTGAGACACGGCCCAGACTCCTACGGGAGGCAGCAGTGGGGAATTTTTGCAATGGGCGAAAGCCTGACGGAGCAATGTACTCTTGTCCAATATTAATCTACTACTAAGAAATAGTAGTACACCACAAGCTTTGATCCGAAGAGCTTGCCGACTTCTTAAACAAGCTTTGATCCGAAGAGCTTGCCGACTTCTTACAACTACGTGCTTTGATCCGAAAAGCAACAAACTTCAAACACTTGAATGAAAATAATTTTGAAAACCAAGCTTTTATAACTCTAACATACTTCTAACCGAGACCGCACTTGATACTAAAGGCTTAGAAGAGTTGATCTTAGAAATGAGAAATTATAAAGTTATCAATAGGCATATGAAAGTATGAGTGAATGAATGAAAAACAATGGAGGATTTAATGCCTATTTATAGGTTTTCTATGAGGGAAATTGGGAAAATTTAGGTGCCATATTGTAGGCCCCGTCCCGCTCAGTTAATCGGAGGAGGAATAAAATGCCGACGGCGTTCGGACTTAGTCTTGCAACGGCTTCTCAGAGACATCGCTCGGTCGAGACGACTCCTCGCTCAGGTGGAGTAGTTTCGGTGAACATGCCTCATCTTAGCTTTCACACAATAAATCGCATGTTTTTAACTTGCACAAGTAGGCTTGATAATAAAGAGGCGAATCCACATAGATAAGGTGTCACGCCCCAGAACCAGAATACTGGAGAGCGGGAGAATGACTCAGCCAGCTACGTATTACGGGTAGATAAATACCGTATAATACGATCAATGCTGTCTAACCAGACGAGGGGGTGCATACTACATAAAGATCTCACTATGGTCACTTCACATCTATTGTCTCAATCATTCGAACAAGAAACAGTAATAAAGAACATGTAAGATAAAGCAGTAAGGCGTCCAAACGCTCTGTCAAAATGTTCTTGATATTTGGCTTTACAAAACATAGCCAGATCTGATGTAGCAAAAATATACACAATTGTTATCAGCTGCAGTCTGACTTTAGTTACAATTATGTAAAAGTAATACAAGACGATCCGACTAACATGTCGGTGCCAAACGGCAAAGTATAAGGTAAGTAACAAAACGAGCGGGGAAGTAAGGAACCCACTCGAGTCCTCCTGCGATCATTCCTCTAGTATTGACCATCTTGGAGGTGGAAGTAAGCTGAGTCCTCGGGAACCGGCTCTAAATCTGGCCATACAAAACCAGAGAGTTAGACCTCTAATAGCAAGTACCGCAAGGAAGCACGATATGAGGCATTAAACCAGTAAATAAGAGAAGATAATAATAGATCTCTGCTCGCTACTGGGATTCACGTGACATCACGACACTTCGAACCAACCTCCCAACCAAACAAGGACAGAAGTTGGTCCGTCATGTCATGATGCTCTGATCATCTCAGTTAGTTAACAGAGTAGTACAGTACACAAACAAATCAACTTAAACGCCATCCAACTCCTACGGCTTACTACTGTGAGTCCCAAGTTATCCTGGAATTATGCAATAAGTTTCTCAGTTCTTACTATGGACAAGCAAGGCTAGTCTATCCAATCAATCAATTGCGCCAATCATGAATTAGACGAGTCCCAGCGGGACACCCGTCATCAATATACAATATACAATAATATAAGCAGATACCTCGCTCCCTGTCCGTGTGGCAGATTTGCAGTATCTGTGGGAACCAGCCGGCCTGTTGGGCACTAATAGTCCCAAAGAGGGCTGCCATATAAGAACTCGGAAATCCATTCTCTCCATGCAATCATTATTTTATTTAACTTAGTAGCCTCTACGTTAAGTGAAATCCCATGCCGTGGGTCATGGTCATTCAGAATGAGTACTTCCGTACAAAGTACGATATGCCCAGCTCTACAACGATACCCGTGCGGTTAGGTTGTAGGTCTTACATAGCGTAATGCAACAATTAAAACTAACCACGGAATAATCATGCCTTGACCATAAAGTACACATGCTGCTTTCGTAAAAATAAATAAATAAATTGTAGCCTGCATGTATCTATATGTCAATATTTGGGATTGGCCAATCGATTGCAAATATGAACGTGTCTTATTCCATTTAATTCAATAAGACGACTAGCCAGTCTCTTAGTTCCATCTAGGAACGCATGATCAATAATTAATCAAAATAACAATCAATGCTAATTAATGCCAATTCGGGAAATAAAATGGAGAAATAATAATGATTGGGAAATAAATAAACTCATGCGCCTGAGGAATGCTGTAGGAAATAAATCTCATGCGATGATGTGGAAAAGGTTGGAAAATAAATAATATCATGCATCTGAGAGAAATGATTGGAAAATAAATACTCATGCGCTGTGGGAAGTGATTGGGAAATAAATAAATTCATGCGCCTGAGGAAGGTGGCTGTGAGAAATAAATAAACTCAGGGAAGCTGTGGGAAATAAATAAACTCATGCGCCTAGGGAATCTGTGGGAAATAAATAAACTCATGCGCCTGAGGGAAAGGGTTGAGAAATAAATAAACTCATGCGTCTGAGGGAAAGGATTGAAAAATAATAACTCATGCGCCTTGGCTGTGGGAAGTGATTGGGAAATAAATAACTCATGCGCCTTGGCTGTGGGAAGTGATTGGGAAATAAATAACTCATACGCCTTGGCTGTGGGAAGTGATTGGGAAATAAATAGATTCATGCGCCTTGGCTGTGGGAAGTGATTGGGAAATAAATAACTCATGCGCCTTGGCTGTGGGAAGTGATTGGGAAATAAATAATTCATGAGCCTTGGCTGTGGGAAGTGATTGATTTGATGCGCTGTGGAATGAAGATTTCTGTGGGAATAAAGATTTCCATGCGCTGAGGAATGAAGATTTCATGCGGCTGGGACGGTTCTTCTTCTCCGAATTTTTCTGAGAACAGAACCATGGGAACCATTGCTTCCAAGCTTCATAAATCCTTCATCCCAAGCCCAAATATGGACTTCCATAGGTCAAAATTGGGTAGAACGAAATTCTCTACAACATGGAACCATCGAAACTTGAAGATAACAAGGTTTACTAGATCAAAACCTAAGAAATCCGAAAATGTATCAAACTTAGATCTACAACAAATAAGCCATGGAAATTGAAAATGCTAAGTACTAAAGAGACTTAGAATCAAATGAGGAAGATGATGGACAATAATAATGGGGATCCATCATCAAGCAAGTTGGCACTTGCCTATCTCTTCTAGGTTGGTGGGAGAGTTATGAGGAAGAGAAGTGAAATGGAAAGAAGTAATGAAGAGAGAGAAATGGTTTTGGGCTTTAAATGAAAGGGTGGTGGTAGGTGGGAGTATTGGGCCGGGTCCAATGGGTTCATCCAAGGCCAACCCGCAAGCAAAGCAAAGAGGTAAAAGCAGAAAATAAATGCAGGAATAAAAGCAGAAATAAAGTGCAGAAATAAAATTGCAGGAAATAAATTAACATGAAAATTTAAAGAGCAGATTAATTAACTAACATAAATTTACAGAAATTTAAATACAGAATAATACATGGTAACTATTAAATAAATACGTATTCTGGGAACGGGAAGTGACATCTCTACCCTCCTTAGAAAAATTCCGTCCTCGGAATTTCAGATCTAAGCATGATAGAAATATCGAAGCTAAACTAATCTAAGTATAAACAATTGAGTAAGCAATCATTCTACAATGATAATAACAAGTAATGTATCTACATCTAACAATCTACAACATTAAGTAATTCTACTCATAAGGTGACAAGCATGAGGAGTTAAGACAATCAAGGTATACAGAAGAAAATATACCTTGTGAGTCAAACAGGTGCGGATACCGTGAACGGATATCATCCTCACGTTCCCACGTTGACTCTCCTAAAGAGTGATGACCCCAAGCAACCCGGACAAGGTTAATTGTTCGGTTCTTGAGTATCTTCTCTCTTCGGTCCAAAATAGACACAGGCTGTTCCTCGTAAGACAGGTTGGTACCAACAACCAGCTCAGAATGATCAAGGACATGGCTTGGGTCCGATACATACCTTCGCAACTGAGATACATGAAATACGTCATGCACCTCTCGTAACGAAGGTGGAAGGGATAAACGATATGCAACATCGCCTACCCTCTCAAGGATAACAAACGGGCCCACGTATCGGGGACTCAACTTTCCGCGAATGCCAAATCTAATGACCCCACGGGTAGGTGAGATCCGCAAGAATACGTGGTCCCCAACAGAAAATTCTAGCGGCCTACGATGCTGGTCTGCCCAATGACGATGCCGATCCTGCGCAACTCGAAGTCGCTCTCTAATTCCTTTAATCACTTCCACTGTCTGAACAATCATCTCCGGGCCTAACATCTTTCTCTCCCCAATATCGTCCCACGCTAGTGGCGACCTACACTTCTTACCATATAGTGCTTCAAATGGCGCCATCTGGATACTTGCTTGATAACTGTTATTGTACGAGAACTCGACTAAGTGCAGGTGGCTCTCCCAAGATCCTCCAAAATCCAGAGTGCAAGCTCGCAACATGTCTTCCAAAGTCTGAATTGTTCTTTCTGATTGCCCGTCTGTCTGGGGATGGTAAGCCGTGCTAAACCTTAACTTGGTACCCAGGCTATGATGTAAGCTCTTCCAAAAATGTGATATAAACGGGTATCTCTGTCTGACACAATACTGACTGGGACCCCATGCTGTCTGACTATCTGCTGCATATACAATTCTGCCAACTTCTCTCGTAGATTGACCTACTCTGAAAGGAAGAAAGTGCGCCACCTTTGTAAGCCGATCTACTATCACCCAAATAGCATTTTTACCACTTGGTGATCTCGGTAAACCGGTCACAAAGTCCATTGTGATATGCTCCCACTTCCATTCCGGGATAGGAAGCGGTTGCAATAATCCAGCTGGCCTCTGCTGCTCTGCCTTCACTTGCTGACATACCAAGCAACGGGAAACAAATCTAGCTATCTCCCTCTTCATCCCATTCCACCAAAGTGCTGCTTGATATCTTGGTACATCTTGGTCCCTCCAGGGTGTACAGAATACTGGGAACTGTGAGCTTCTGCCATAACCTCCTGTCTGATATCTCCACTAGGCACACATAGACGTGACCCAAACCTAAGTGTACCATCCTCATGAATCTGCATCTCCTTCCTGAGTCCTGACTCACATTCTTCCCTAAGCTTCTGAATCCTTGGGTCTTGTGTCTGAGCTGCCTTGATCCTATCTACCAAGTTGGATTGAACTTGTAGACTCGCCAGAACTCCTACATCACTAGGAAGTATAACCTCGATGCCCATCTCCTGAAGGTCTTCTAAAATGTGCTTCTGTGTTGTCAACATAAATGCGCGCCTCTCCTGCTAAGAGCGTCTGCTACCACATTAGCCTTGCCTGGATGATACTGAAGCTCCACGTCGTAATCCTTGATCAACTCCAACCATCTTCTCTGCCTCATGTTCAGTTCCTTCTGAGTAAAGATGTACTTCAGACTTTTGTGGTCCGTGTACATCTCCACTCGGTCACCATATAAGTAATGCCTCCATAGCTTCAAAGCGAATACTACTGCCGCCAACTCCAAATCATGAGTTGGGTAATTCTTCTCGTGGTCTCGAAGCTGCCTAGATGCATACGCTATCACCTTCCCATGTTGCATGAGGACACATCCAAGTCCTTTACCTGACGCATCACAATAAACAGTAAAACCTCCGGGTCCAACTGGTAATGTAAGAATAGGTGCTGATATCAACTTCTGCTTCAAATTCTCAAATGATGTCTGGCATTCTGCCGACCAGAATGGTACATCTTTCCGTGTCAATCGGGTCATGGGTGCTGAAAGTCTCGCAAAGTCTGATACAAACCTTCTGTAATATCCTGCCAATCCCAAGAAACTCCGCACATCTGCTACGGTCTTGGGTACTGGCCAACTTTCTACTGCTTCTACCTTCTTGGGATCCACTGCTACTCCAGCTCCTGATATGATATGACCCAGAAATGAAATGTGATCCGACCAAAACTCACATTTGCTGAGCTTGGCATACAACTGGTTCTCTCTCAGAACCTGTAACACTTTCCTGAGGTGGTCTTCATGCTCCTCTTCACTAGTTGAATATACAAGAATGTCGTCGAGAAACACAACGACAAATTGATCCAGGTACGGCATAAAGATGCGGTTCATCAAATCCATAAATATTGCTGGAGCATTGGTCAAACCAAACGGCATTACTAAGAATTCATAATGCCCATACTTCGACCTGAATGCTGTCTTGGGAATGTCTTCCTTCCGAACCCTCACTTGATGATACCCTGAACGAAGATCTATCTTGGAGAAAACTCTGGCCCTGCTCAACTGATCAAATAAGTCGTCGATCCTGGGTAGTGGGTACTTGTTCTTCACTGTTGCTGCGTTAAGCTTCCTGTAATCAATGCACAATCTGGATGATCCATCCTTCTTCCCCACAAGTACCACTGGTGCTGCCCAGGGTGACACGCTAGCTTGGATGAACTTCTTCTCCTTCAGTTCCTCTATGTGCTGATATACCTTGGCCTGCTCTGAATCCGCCATTCTGTAAACCCGATCTGATATCGGTTTAGTTCCAGGTGCCAATTCTATACTGAACTCAATATCTCTAACTGGTGGTAGACCTGGAAGTTCTTCGGGAAATACGTCCAGAAATTCTTCAACTACCTTCGGAACTTGAACTTCTTCCATTGCCGTCACTACTCCCTGCTCTTGTTGAGTTGCTACTGATCTGACTAAGGTGAACCGCTTCATGCCTGGAATATCAAAAGATACACTCCCTCTACGACAATCTATTGTCGCATGACTGTCTTTCAGCCAGTCCATGCCTAAGATAACGTCGAAATTTCCAACAGAAATTCTATCAACCGGGCGGGTAAGGAATGCCCGCAAACTACAACGCTACACGCTAGAATAACTCTACTAACTCCTACGAGCCCATTACCAGTGAGTATATTCAACCTCCTGGCAATGTCTCGAACTCCATACCTAGCCGTGTTGCAAATTGTGCAGATATAAATGAGTGTGATGCTCCCGAATCAAACAATGCTACTGCGGGATAAGAGGCGACGAGAATGTTACCTGCCACAACATCTCCCGATGCCAATGCCTCTTCCAAGGACAGAGTGAATGCCTGCCCTCGACCTCCTTGCTGGTTCCATGCTGCGGCCTAGCCTGGTGCTGCCGCTGGCCCCTGCCTTGGTGATGCTGGGGTGGTCTATGCTGGTGTTGTGCATCGGCGGTCCCTGCTGCCGAAACATTGAGCCTGCGTCATGAACGGACGCTGGGCCAACGGTCTCACTGCTACCGCTGGTCCTCGATACTGTCCTGCCCCTGGTGCTGGCAGAGCAGGAAACTGTTGTACTGGTCCTCCTGACCTCGAATTCATGGGACATGTGGTAACCCGATGATCTGGGTTTCCACATATCAAACACTGCCCGTTCAATGTCCGACACACATCTCTAGTGTGCCCTATCTTCCCACAATAAGTGCAGCCCGCTGGGGGTTGCTGGTTCTTCCTCTGATGCTGTTGCTGCTGCCTTGGTGGTGGTGCTGGCCCTCGTTGCCACATCATGAATGCGGATGCCAAGGGACGGTGCTGTTGTTCGGGGAGCTGCTCCCCCTCCTCCTTCAATCTGACTGTGGGATCTCTTCTGACCCCAGTCCTTGCCGCAAGCCTCTGAATGGTTATCTCATGCCTTCGAGTTGCCGTCAATACTTCATCAAAAGTCTGGTAATTGTGCCCCTCTATCAATTGCAAGAGCTCAAGATGAAACCCTTGCTGGAACCTCATAGCCCTCTGGCTCTCTGTTGCTACCATCTCTGGGGCGAACCTACTCAATCTGCAGAACTCTGCTGCATAAGCATCTACAGTCTTGCCAGCCTGTCTAAGATTGATAAACTTCTGTTGTAGCTCAAATTGCGCCACAACTCCATAGTACTTCGTCTTGAATCTTGCTGTAAAATCGTCCCAAGCCACAGGACGTCTGATGCCTACCTCCTCTGATTCCCACCAATCACGTGCGAGATCTTGAAGTAACAGCTTCACTAGATCCACACGTTCTTCTGCTGGCACCTTAGCTGCTGTCAGAATAGCCTCAATATCCTTAAGCCATGCATCTGCTGAGATGGCATCCTCCGTGCCCTCGAAACGACGGGGGTTGTACTTGCAAAACCTGGCTGATGCTCCTGAATCTGTTCCCCTCTTTCCAAAGCTGTCTGCAATCCTTGGTTAAGTAGTACATTCTGCTCTTGTAACTGAGCGTGCATGCGCTGCTGGGCTAACATCTGATGTTGCTGAGTAGCCATCATCCCTCTCATGATCTCCAGAAGGGTTGTGTCCACTTCCACTGGGGTAGGTGGAACTATTGGTGGTGTTGGAACCTCCGGATACTGCGGTCCAACTGCTGGTTCCACTATCACCTCTTCTTGAATAGCCTCTTGAGGTTGTACTGGCTCTTGTTGCTGACCAACCTGGTCAGGTTGCCCATGTTGCCCTTGTTGTTGTTGCCCAATCCTGACAGATGCGGACGAGGTGCCCCTAAGAAAAGGGACAAAGAATAATCAAACGGTCGGACAGGGAAGATCAATGAAGTCAAAGGATACCGGAATGTCAAGCTAGAATCGAGAATACGAATCAGGAGATCAAGGGGAAACATGTGTGATTGAGACATCCTATAAATTAAAACACCCCACAAGTCTGAAATCAGACCTGCATGGGCCACCACTAAAACTTGTCACGCCCCAAACCAGAATACTGGAGAGCGGGGGAATGACTCAGCCAGCTACGTATTACGGGTAGATGAATACCGTATAATACGATCAATGCTGTCTAACCAGACGGGGGCATACTACATAAAGTCTCGCTATGGTCACTTCACATCTATTGTCTCAATCATTCAACAAGAAACAGTAATAGAGAACATTTAGATAAAGCAGTAAGGCGTCCCAAACGCTGTCAAAATGTTCTTGATATTGGCTTTACAAAACATAGCCAGATGATGTAGCAAAAATACACAATTGTTATCAGCTGCAGTCTGACTTAATTACAATTATGTAAAAGTAAGTACAAGACTCCGACTAACATGTCGGTGCCAAACGGCAAATATAAGTAAGTAACAAAACGAGCGGGGAAGTAAGGAACCCACTCGAGTCCTCCTGCGATCATTCCTCTAGTATTGACCATCTTGGAGGTGGAAGTAAGCTGAGTCCTCGGGAACCGGCTCTAAATCTGGCCATGCAAAACCAGAGAGGTTAGACCTCTAATAGCAAGTACCGCAAGGAAGCACGATATGAGGCATTAAACCAGTAAATAAGAGAAATAATAATAGATCTCTGCTCGCTACTGGGATTCACGTGACATCACGACACTTCGAACCAACCTCCCAACCAAACAAGGACAGAAGTTGGCCCGTCATGTCATGATGCTCTGATCATCTCAGTTAGTTAACAGAGTAGGTACAGTACACAAACAAATCAACTTAAACGGCCATCCAACTCCTACGGCTTACTACTGTGAGTCCCAAGTTATCCTGGAATTATGCAATAAGGATTTCTCAGTTCTTACTATGGACAAGCAAGGCTAGTCTATCCAATCAATCAATTGCGCCAATCATGAATTAGACGAGTCCCAGCGGGACGCCCGTCATCATATACAATATACAATAATAAGCAGATACCGCTCCCTGTCCGTGTGGCAGATTTGCAGTATCTGTGGGAACCAGCCGGCCTGTTGGGCACTAATAGTCCCAAAGAGGGCTGCCATGTAAGAACTCGAAATCCATTCTCTCCATGCAATCATTATTTTATTTAACTTAGTAGCCTCTACGTTAAGTGAAATCCCATGCCGTGGGTCATGGTCATTCAGAATGAGTACTTCCGTACAAAGTACGATATGCCCAGCTCTACAACGATACCCGTGCGGTTAGGTTGTAGGTCTTACATAGCGTAATGCAACAATTAAAACTAACCACGGAATAATCATGCCTTGACCATAAAGTACACATGCTGCTTTCGTAAAAATAAATAAATAAATTGTAGCCTGCATGTATCTATATGTCAATATTTGGGATTGGCCAATCGATTGCAAATATGAACGTGTCTTATTCCATTTAATTCAATAAGACGACTAGCCAGTCTCTTAGTTCCATCTAGGAACGCATGATCAATAATTAATCAAGATAACAATCAATGTAATTAATGCCAATTCGGGAAATAAAATGGAGAAATAAATAATGTTGGGAAATAAATAAACTCATGCGCCTGAGGAATGCTGTGGGAAATAATCTCATGCGCTGATGTGGGAAGGTTGGGAAATAAATAATATCATGCGTCTGAGAGAAATAATTGGAAAATAAATAAACTCATGCGCTGTGGGAAGTGATTGGGAAATAAATAAATTCATGCGCCTGAGGAAGGTGGCTGTGAGAAATAAATAAACTCAGGGAAGCTGTGGGAAATAAATAAACTCATGCGCCTGAGGGAATCTGTGGAAAATAAATAAACTCATGCGCCTGAGGGAAAGGGTTGAGAATAAATAAACTCATGCGCCTGAGGGAAAGGATTGAAAAATAAATAACTCATGCGCCTTGGCTGTGGGAAGTGATTGGGAAATAAATAACTCATGCGCCTTGGCTGTGGGAAGTGATTGGGAAATAAATAACTCATGCGTCTTGGCTGTGGGAAGTGATTGAAAATAAATAGATTCATGCGCCTTGGCTGTGGGAAGTGATTGGGAAATAAATAACTCATGCGCCTTGGCTGTGGGAAGTGATTGGAAAATAAATAAATTCATGAGCCTTGGCTGTGGGAAGTGATTGATTTGATGCGCTGTGGAATGAAGATTTCTGTGGGAATAAATTTCCATGCGCTGAGGAATGAAGATTCTGTGGGAATAAAGATTTCCATGCGCTGAGGAATGAAGATTTCATGCGGCTGGGACGGTTCTTCTTCTCCGAATTTTTCTGAGAACAGAACCATGGGAACCATTGCTTCCAAGCTTCATAAATCCTTCATCCCAAGCCCAAATATGGACTTCTATAGGTCAAATTGGGTAGAACGAATTCTCTACAACATGGAACCATCGAAACTTGAAGATAACAAGGTTTACTAGATCAAAACCTAAGAAATCCGAAAATGTATCAAACTTAGATCTACAACAAAGCCATGGAAATTGAAAATGCTAAGTACTAAAGAGACTTAGAATCAAATGAGGAAGATAATGGGACAATAATAATGGGGATCCATCATCAAGCAAGTTGGCACTTGCCTATCTCTTCTAGGTTGGTGGGAGAGTTATGAGGAAGAGGAAGTGAAATGGAAAGAAGTAATGAAGAGAAGAAATAGTTTTGGGCTTTAAATGAAAGGGTGGTGGTAGGTGGGAGTATTGGGCCGGGTCCAATGGGTTCATCCAAGGCCAACCCGCAAGCAAAGCAAAGAGGTAAAAGCAGAAAATAAATGCAGGAATAAAAGCAGGAAATAAAGTGCAGAAATAAAATTGCATGAAATAAATTAACATGAAAATTTAAAGAGCAGATTAATTAACCAACATAAATTTACAGAAATTTAAATACAGAATATACATGGTAACTATTAAATAAATACGTATTCTGGGAACGGGAAGTGACATAAGGGAAAAATCCCGACGGGTCAATTGAGTTAGAATATGGAAAGGTCCAACGGTCGACTTAGAGTTGGTGCACGATTTGCTTGGAAAATGACACTCGGTCCTTCGTCCCGTGGCTTGAGAGAAGGAAAAGTTGGTCTTCGCCACAAAGTTGTAAGTTAGCCTAAGTCATAGGCATCGCCTACACACATGCTTGATAAAGCATGCACGGTCCCCTCGTCCAATGCTTGGCATAGCATAATTGTCCCACAAGTCTCAATGCATGTTTCTATGGTGCAAGGCTTGGCATAGCCTTTGCTCGTCCCATGAGTTAAGTTGTACACGGTTGGTTCAAGGATAAGTATTTAACGGTCTTTGGCACTGATATGGAACACGGTTGATTAAGATAAGTTTGGCAGGAGGGCTATCAACTAGTCAGTCCTGAGTTAAGTCAAGGATAGTCTAACATTGTCACGCCCCAGCCAGAATACTGGAGAGCGGGGGCAGACATAGCCAGCTACGTATATAAAATGGATTCCATCTCGCTATACGGTCACGGCTGTCTAGATACATGAGGGTTTACTACAAGCCAACAGTCTCCTATGGTCATGAACAAGCCTAGTGTCTCAATCACAAGCAAGTAAGTAAATGTTACAAGATGTATGATCATTAAATATACAATAATAAGGCGTCCCAAATATTACATATTCAGCTGATCATGAAGTTAGTCATTACAAAATGTTAGGACTAGCAAGAGTTTAGTCATACATGATCAACCCTAGGATCTGTTAATCATGTTACAGCCCGTAGGCAGACAGTAAATAAAGTGCAATCGAGCTAAACAGGTGCTCGTCGGCTAAACGCCTCAAAAGAATATTTTTACAATAGAGTGGAAGAGCCAAAAATAACCCACTCGTTGTCAGGGTTCCGTCTAGTGGCCACCATCTGGCTGGAAGGTCGGTAGATCCTCTGGAGCTGCTCCGAAATCTGGCCACACAAAACCAGCTGGGTCAGACCCCAGAAAGAGCAAGTGCCACAAAGGAAGCTTCACTTAAGAACTAAAACACAATCAGCACAAGATATAAACAAAAGTAAGAACTGGAAATAAAGAAAATACACCAGGATAATATACGACGAGATAACCATGGAACTATTCAGATAACCAGGTTACAACCCGTAAACCAAACAAGGACCGGGGTTGTAACCCTTCGTCTGAACAAACTTGGAATTCTCACCATTTATCGGAAAAATAAATACAAGCATTCTGGTCATTCAATAGTCTGGAACAGGGTCAGGGCAAGACTAGACTGGTTAGACTCCATCAAATCACTTCACGGCCAAGCAAGAATTACGGCTTGATACTTTAACTAACTAGGGTTGTCACAAGCCTAATTACTAACAAGATGCAGTGAGATTATTCCACAGCCACAAGCCCTGCAGACCATCCAGGTTCCCCGGGTTAAAAGATTAGAGTTGAATTCAGGTGCGTACATCGTCCAGGAAACGAATGTACCCTTAGGTAGCTTGAAGGGTGCAACACATGACAGTGTGCTGGAAATGTGCCCTACTCGACGGCAGGCTACAGATCCTAAGGCGTGCCCAGGTAACGGATTGCCTGTAGCTGGGAAATCTCTTCATGACTAATATATTAATCTAGTTATTAGTCCTTAGTTCATTTCAATAGGTACTCCTGACCGTGGTACTCAGGAGTCCCATCCTAGACATGATGCAAGACAGGACTGGTTTATTTATACAAGCACAATCACCCACGGTGTCCAAGTTAATTATACAAGTTATGTCATGTCAGGTAGCCGTCGCAACAGCTTATCAAGATATAACATGTCAGGTTTATCATGTCAAGTTACTTGTCAGGAGTGCGCCACGACGGGCCACTATCAGGTCATGTCAGGTCATTATGTCAGGAGTGCACCACTATGGGTCACTATCGTGTCATGCTCAGGTATCATTTCCAAACATATTAAACAAATCCATGATTATCAAGTTCATGACAAAAGGCGTAAGGATATAAAATGGACGTTAAATATCTAATAAATATCAATATATAGGGCTATAGAAGATCAAGGGTAATCAGGCTACGCTCAAGCCAGGCTACGCTCAGGCTAGCGTACGCTCAGGTCTGCGTACGCTCGAGCTAGCGTACCAAAGGTTCCATACACTTCCAATGGGGAGCGACGCAAGGGTCAGCGTACACAAGGGCACGCTCAAGCTACAGGTCAGCGTACGCTCAAGCTACAGGTCAGCGTACGCTCAAGACACGCTACCAACAGGCAGTATCAAGGCTAGCATACGCTCGCTAAAGAGCAGCATACAGCTCAGCGTACGCTCGCTAAAGAGCAGCATACACAAGTCAGCGTACGCTCGCTAAAGAGCAGCGTACACAAGTCAGTGGCGTAAGCTAAAAAGCTAGCTCACTGCTCACTGTCTTCTCCAAATGGCAAGAACAGCAAGAACTCTAAAGTTGAATCTAAGCTTCAATTGTCCAAATCTTGGTCAAAACAAGTCCGAATCCAACTTTCCAAAGGTCAAAATTGGGTAGAATGAAATTTCCAACAACATGGAACTATCAAAACTTGAAAATAAAGAAGTTTAATAGATCAAAACTACCAAAATACGAAAGTAACTAATTTTTAGATCTACAAAAATTAAAGCCTAAAAAGGTAAAATGACAAGTTCTAATGTGGTTTAGAATCATGAGGAGAAGCTAATGAAACCATCAAAAGGAGTTCTCTTGTGGAAGCAAGTTGCACTTGCCTATGGTGTTCTTGGTTGGTGGAGAAGAGTAATGGTGGGGGAAGGAGAAGTTAATGAGAATTATGGAGGAGAGAGAAGGTTGGTGGGGATAATAAAGAGGGGGTTGTGGTGGAAATGAAGGAGAAGCATAGGCTAAGGTGTTCCACCCTTGGCCTATGATGAACCAAGCATTGGGCCGGCCGAACCAAGCCAACCCAAACCGAGAGTAAACAAGCCAAGCCGAACCAAGGAGATATGCAAATACAAGATAAAATACGTATACGTATTCCAAATACGTAATATAAACAGGCATTACAAACATAGAAATGCTCACGACCGTGGGTCGGCGATGCAGTCTTTGGTCCGAAAGTCTTTAACTTGGTCCTAAAGATATGGTAACACTATAAGAATGACTGTGTGAGACGTCAGTTCGAGTCGAGTCTTGCATGGTCATGGACAACTTTTCGACAAGGGCGATGGTTCCTCGAGCGGCAACCCGGGGCTACGGGACCGACTCGGCCTAGGAGGAAACAGGGTATAGTCATTCATGGTTTGTACAGGTTAAGCGGGGACTTGCAACGGAGCTAGCTCCTCGCGTTGAAGGAACCCCGATTAACAAAACTATACGTCTAGGATAGCATGTTATGCTAGTGACCTTTCATATAGTTGGGTCGGCACGGGCGGCAATCCGCTGGTGTGCCTTTGGATGGAGTCAAGTTGAATAGGTGCACGATCAGAAGACAAATGGTTGGGGCCTAAGATTTGGCTGTAACGAAGACACCGTGCTTCGGTACGAGATATAGCGTCAAGTCTTAAGTTGTCAGCATATAAGTTGCATAAGTTAGATTTGAGTCACCTTGAGTTTAAGTCAGAAAATGTTGCAAGGCAAAGTCGGTCGAGTGACACTTAGCCTACAAGTCTTGATTTGGGTCAGTTTGTGATTAAAGCAGCAAGGGCCGCGAGGCGGTGATATGGTTAAGTATCACTTAGTTACGAGGCACGACACAACGGACTTGTAGCATGGTCACATGTAAATGTAGTCTTATCGAGTAGTTGCGTCTTTGATTTCGGGCCGAAAGGCGAGCACGACTTGATAGGTTAACATTGTTGCAAGCACGGGATGGTCTAGAGACACAAATAGGCCAAGGCATATGTCCAAAAAATTAATCCTAAGGCAAGAGTAGAAAGACAATTATAAAGGGACTATGTTACACAAAGTAAATGAAAGTGTTAGTTTTGTATGGGTGGACGAGAAGCTCATTCCACCAGTACAGTTTAGTACTGACACCCACACAGTATTTATGTACAGACAAGGTAGAAGCTCGTGGCGTGGAGCTCGCTTGGATGCGTCGAGGCACGGAATCCCTTGACGATTTGAGGCGTATGGCCGCGTGGAGTCTACTTATACGGGACATAATGTATGGACATCGCCTATCTAAAGCATTCGCTGGTTCAAGACATGTATTGAGAGATGGGAGAGAGAGCTGAGTGACTTGTAATGTAAGAAGAGTGAGCTTGAGTGATTGTAATATTGGCCTCGTGCCCCCTTTGTAATTTTGGTTTCAATATCAATAAAGAGCTTCTTTTGAATAACTTGTGTTTTGCTTTAAATTTTCGCTGCTATTATTCAATGTCTCTGCTTGGGACTTATGTGCGACGACCCCGTCGCAGCCGTTGTAATCGGCCGTTATGGAACCCGCCTTGCATGAACATCTAGGCTCGTGCGGTATCATGCCTTAGCGAGGATGATCGCTCCTACGGGAGCGAGGCATGACATAATGGTATCAGAGCACGGCTTTACGTCCTTGGACTGTCGATTGAATTCTTTAACTCTGTTGCTTCCGCTAGTTGATATCGTTGGTGCGCTCTCTCTCAAATGTCCCGGCATGTCCATACAATAAGTCTATATAATTTGCAAAATAGAAAAATAGTTTTTGACAAGAAACAAAAGATGGTTCACGTAGCACGGTTGGCTAAGTCGGGCTGCACATATACACCAAAGTTGCGTCGACCTTAGAAGAGTCGAGTGCAGGATTCGAATGTGTCGAGTAAGAATGAGTTGAACTCGATTGAGTAAAGTGAGATGACTATCGATAGGGGTGCTATCGAGCGACGATAACGTCGGTGCGATATAGATGAGCATGCTTGGAATTCGAGGAATGGTTCGAACGAAAAATTTGAAGAAGTCGATTTTGATTCAAATGATAGTTTGAGGAATTATCGAATAACTTCATCCCTGAGTGGTGTATGCGATAGCCTCAGGGATGTCGATCGATCGATTAAGGATACGGGGTGTCAATGAATCTATCAGCAAACGTCACGTGTATGCAAAGCCGTAGATTTAGTATCGTTGAATAAGTTGTAGTCTTGAGATTTGATGAGTTGATTCGAACAACCTAGAAATTGATGCGCACGGAACGTGCACGGGATTGAGGATTGCGCAAGTATGAAACACGAAAATGATTGAGTAGGTGAAACTGAATCGAAGAAAAGTTAAGGCGTACGAATGGATGACTCGATCGAGGAAATCGATAAGAATCGTATACGAAAAGTTAGCACGATCGGATGATAGCGTGCATGAAAATGGTTCAAATATTTAAGAATGACACTAAGGATTTGAAATGAATGTTGATCGATAATTTGAGTTAGCAAGAAGATGTAAATTGAGGGAATACGTTGGTCAATGACTTACGATAGGCGGATGAAAATGCGTAATTTTAGATTTGAACAAATTGATGATGTAAATAATTCGAGGGATAATGATCGAACTTGAAGTTGAATGTCAAGAAGATTATGCAGTCGGACGATAGCATCATTCGTACGACTCAAAATTCGTTGCAAAGGAAGATCGTCAGGTTACGCATATCATCGATGGTATTGAGGCGTATCAAAGATCGATATGCGATAACTCGGGGCACTCTAATTCGAGGAATGACGATCGTGCACGTGTTATGTTCTAACGGATGCTATACTTAGGATTTTGATTGAAAATAAATGTGGATGAAAACAGAAGTGTCTTGATGGTTACGCGGATAACCACAGCATCGATCAACATTCTTGTCTTGCGCGAGTGCAACTATAGCCTTGCACATGTGTCGCATCGAATTTAGGACGATTCTTCCGTGTGAGCGCTGACATAGTGATTCATGTCGCGGGAATGATCGAACTCGAAAAATCAGGACGCGACAACTTTGATTGTCTCGACTTGTTGGTTTGATACGAAGGTGGATTTGAGGATTAGTCGGACTTGTGATTGACGATTAATTAAGTTGAGGATTGAGTAGATCCAATTTGTATATCGAGAATGAACTAGTCTAGACGCAAAACAAGAGTTGCGCCCCCAGGAGGATGATTATCCTGCGGGAGCGTTGACATGGTGATTTCATGTTCAGCATGGATAATCAGACTCGCGAGACATTGGGGCCTAACGTATTGCTATACTAGACGACCTTGTGATCGATTACGTGAATTGGGATAAATGACTTAGGGAGTATGAAATGTAAATTATGGTTTAGCAGTGAATCGTGTCATAGCGTGCTTGACTTGAGAATGATTGATAGGTGGATTATGTCGAACGTGTTCAAAGAGATAAACAATATGAAATGACTTATTGGTTGAACGATATTGATGTATCGAAGATTTGGTTGAGTGAACTTACGATAGGATAGCTTTGCTGAATGACTCATACCCCATGCGACAAGTATCGGGATGTGCGTAGAAAATCTATGCTTGAAGTTTAGAAATCGGAGTGATGCGAACTTGGATAGAAAACCTCGTACTATCAACTTTGGTTTGACCTTAGGATGGGGTCAGTATTGATAATTGTTGTTTGGAAACTATGATTCCAATACAAACGGATGACCTTTGCCTAGAGACATAGCCTAGCGGTTAGGCAAGACGTCCATGTTGCGAGAGTTAGCATCGATGCGAGTGATCTTGAGGATTGATTGGTTAGGATATTGGTATTGATGAATGGAATGATTCAAGAATATGAATATACCACTCGTGAGCCTCAGCTGACATGCATGTATATCAGGGACGCTTGAATATGTGCACGATCCGACTCGAGTGGTAATGGCAAATTCGTTATCACGAGGCTTGGCTGAAATGTATGTATTTTGGGGACGCCTGGAATATGTGTACGATCCAACTAAGTGATACGTTGAATCAAGTGAGACTAGAGAAATGAAAAACTGTCAAAGATTTCGAAATAGTGTTTCAAAGAAAAGATTGATGGTAGTACGAGCATGGCTCGGATTAAGAAAACGCATGAGAGAAATGTGTGCGAGAAACGTAGGATGTTTAATCAAGTTATAAGTCGATAAGTGTACTCAGTTAGTTTCGAAGATGAAACTTTTTTCGAGTGGTATATGATGTAGGGCCCCGTCCCGCTCAGTCAATCGGAGGAATCAAAATGCCGACGGCGTTCGGACTTAGCCTTGCAATGGCTTGCTCGGAGACATCGCTCGGTCGAGACGACTCCTCGCTCAGGTATGGTAGTTTCAGTGAACTTGCCTTATCTTAGCTTTCACACAATAAATTGCATATTTTCAACTTGCACAAGTAGGCTTGATAATAAAAGAGACGAATCCACATAGATAAGAGAATAATCCCGACGGGTCAATTGAGTTAGAATATAGAAAGGTCCAATGGTCGGCTTAGAGTTGGTGCACAACGTGCTTTGAAAATGACACTCGGTCCTTCGTCCCGTGGCTTGGGAGAAGGAAAAGTTGGTCTTCGCCATAAAGTTGTGAGTTAGCCTAAGTCATAGGCGTCACCCGCATACATGCTTGATAAAGCATGCACGGTCCCCTCGTCCAATGCTTGGCATAGCATAATTGTCCTACAAGTCTCAATGCAAGTTTCCACGGTACAAGGCTTGGCATAGTCTTTGCTCGTCCCATGAGTTAAGTTGTACATGGTTGGTTCAAGGATAAGTATTTAACGGTCTTTGGCACTGATATGGAACACGGTTGATTAAGATAAGTTTGGCAGGAGTTCTA
The DNA here is from genome assembly GCA_029216955.1 of Iris pallida. Taxonomy (NCBI): domain Eukaryota; kingdom Viridiplantae; phylum Streptophyta; class Magnoliopsida; order Asparagales; family Iridaceae; genus Iris; species Iris pallida. The sequence goes on from JANAVB010011399.1 coordinate 8,301,100, forward strand.
TCAACTAGTCAGTCCTAAGTTAAGTCAAGGATAGTCTAACATGGAAATGCTTACGACCATGGGTCGACGAGGCAGTCTTTGGTTCGAAAGTCTTTAACTTGGTCCTAAAGATATAGTAACACTAGAGAAGATGACTGTGTGAGACGTCAGTTCGAGTCTCTGCATGGTCATGGACAACTTGTCGACAAGGGCGATGGTTCCTTGAGCGGCAATCCGGGGCCACGGGACCGACTCGACTTAGGAGGAAATAGGGTATAGTCGTACATAAGGTTTTAGCACAGGTTAAGCGGGGACTTGCAACGGAGCTAGCTCCTCGCGTTGAAGGAACCCCGATTAACAAAACTATATGTCTAGGATAACTTGTTATGCTAGTGACCTTTCATATAGTTGGGTCAGCACGGGCGTCAATCCACTGGTGTGCCTTTGGATGGAGTCGAGTTGAATAGGTGCACGATTAGAAGTGTAACCCCTGTTTTCAAAAAATTTAATAAATGAAAAACAATTCCAAATTGATTCCATTAGGTTCTAAATATTTTTCTATTAATTTTAGAATTTTTCTGCGATTTATTTGGAGTTATTTGGAGTTCGTACGAATTTTTACGATTTTTGAACTTGTAGGGGCATTTTGGTAAATTACACATTAGGGCAACTTAGTGAAAATGGCACACTAGCAATTTTAGAATTTTATGATGGGTATTTTGGTAATAAAATTTCAGCAAGGAAGGTTCCTAATTTTTTCTATAAATAGGACCCTAGGGTTGGGCTTTGAGACAAATCCCTAGCCCCTCCTCTCTAATTAAATTTCTGAAGCATTGCATTCCTAAACAAAAGGCTTTGAAGGCCTGCTGGTCAGCGAGCGGAGCTTAGCATCCCTCCTCCCTTCCTCAGGTTGGCAGTTCGAATCCTCCCTTAAAGCATAGGGTTTCCTTTTTTGTTTTCTGTAAGGTTATATACACATTAGCTTCTAAATAAATTTTCTGAACCCCTCCCCAAATTACTCAGGCCGAACTGGCCTACTGGCCAGCGCCTTTGCTGTCAAACCCGCGCGCCCCCTTTGACAGACCCGAGTTCAAATCCTCCCTTCTTGTTGAGTGATATTTTGAGGAATTACTTATAAGTGTGTGTGTTTGTGTGTGTATATATATATATATATATATATGTTTTTATATAGAAATGGAAACCCTATTCTACCACTTAGGTCGAACTGGCCTACTGGCTAGCGGCTGCAGCAGTAAGGGGCTGTTTGGATAGATGTAACTCTTTGAAAGTGTAAAAGTGGCACTTGCAGCAAGTTGAGTTTCCGTGGACTTGCAGCAAGTGGCACTTTCCAAATATGTTTGGATAGAATATTTTTTGTCTGCTGCAAGTGGAAAAAAAATTGGTTTGGTGTTTGGATAGTTATGTAAGTAGAAAGTGGAAGTTTTTTTGGAGATATGGTAAACCTAGGTATGGTTACCCCCCAATAATTAAATTATTTATCATAATTAAACAAAAAAAAAATACCACAAATTAATTAATTCTAAAAAAACCAATATATATCCCCCCCCTCTCTCTCTCTCTCTTCTTAACACAGATTTTTTTTTTTTTACCACAAATTAAAGTGGCCTCCTCCTCCTCCTCCACCGCTGCCTCCTCCTCCTCCACCCTCTCCTCCTCCTCCCTACCACCACCTCCACTGCCTCCTCCTCCTCCTCCTCCACCGCTGCCTCCTCCTCCTCCACCGCCTCCTCCTCCGCCTCCACCACCACCTCCACTGCCTCCCTCCCTCCTCCTCCACTGCCTTCTCCTCCCTCCTCCTCCTCCACCGCCTCCTCCTCCTCCTCCACTCCCACTCCGCTGCCTCCACCGCCTCCTCTCCTTCCTCCAGCTGCCTCCACCGCCTCCTCCCTCCTCCTCCCGCCTCCCCTCCTCCTCCGCCGCCTCCTCCTCCACCGCTGCCTCCTCCTCCTCCTCCGCCTCCTCCTCCACCGCCTCCTCCTCCCACTCCGCTGCCTCCACCGCCTCCTCCCCTTCCTCCCGCTGCCTCCACCGCCTCCTCCTCCGCCTCCTCCTCCACCGCCGCCTCCTCCTCCTCCTCCCGCTGCCTCCACTTGCAGCCCACTCCCCTCTCACTTTCACCCATTTTTGGCTGCAACTTATCTTTGGAAAAAACCAAAGAGGAGTTACTGCCCACCTTCCGCGATGTGACACTTACCGCTCAGTTGTTGCGGCGAACCAAACGCTGCAAGTGCCAAACTGATCGATCACTTTCATGTGAAAGTGCCACTTTCACTCCACTCTCCGCGATCCAAACAGCCCCTAAGTGTGCCCCCTTCCCGAGCCCGGGTTCAAGCCCCCCTTGCTCAGTTTTATTGTTTTTCTTTTTGTATTATATGATTTTGATTGTATATATATATATATATTATATATATATATATTAATATATATATATATATATAATATATATATATATTATATTTAAAACAGATTTTTATATACATTTATATATTACTGTTTTAATATAAATAAATGTATATATATGTGTAATAATTGTAAACAACAAGTTAACTCAGCCTTTTAATTAATAATGCTATTTTCTGATTTTAATATGTAATTACTGTTTTAAATATATTATATGTATATATACATATGTGATTTTATTTAATATTATGATATTAATATTGTAATATTATAATTTCTCTTGAGTTTTTGGATGAATAATTATGTAAAATATATGTATTTAAAATTTGTTCTTTACTTTATGTCATTAAATTCTGTCATTTAATTTATGTCAATATAAATACAGTGCCTATACTGTAATATGTATTTTAAATTATGTCATTTAAATTTATGTCAATATAAATACAGTGGCTATACTGTAATATGTATTTTAAATTATGTCATTTAAATTATGTCATTTAAATTTATGTCAATATAAATACAGTGCCTATACTGTAATATGTATTTAAATTCTGTCATTTAAATTCTGTCAATATAAATACAGTGCCTATACTGTAATATGTATTTAAATACAGTGCCTATACTGTAATACGTATTTATAAATACAGTGCCTATACTGTTATGTACGCTTTCAATTTCTGCAATTTAAATTCCATGTATTTAAATTACGCATTTATTTACGATTTACGTACTTTGTGCAAACGACCACTCTGAGTCCAAGCCTAGCATGGGTTGAACGGACTCAGGTGAGCCTACACATATTTGGGGTCTAGTCAGTCATATTGGACTTGATTCACGGCTTCGGGTCCCGTATCTGGACTTCGGTTCAATTTCAAATACGCGGACAAATATATTAAATAATTATTTATTTAATTTCAGAATCTGTGATTTATGAACTTTGAATTTTTAGACCACTTTTTAATGCTGAATAAATTCTAGAAAAACTGTATTAAATACTATGTTAATCTAGCTAATTTATTATAATTTTTTCAGCATTTAATAAGTACTTTTAGTATTTTATAAAAGTACCAAACCAGAACTCATTTTTAATGTACACTTGTATTTTGATTTTTAATAAATACTTACACTGGATTATAAGTTCCAGAAAATTATATTAAATTTCTATAATTAACAAGGATCAATTTAGTATATATTTCATATAAAATGAACTATATAACTATATTAAAAATTATTGGAACATATTGTACATTTGATTAATTAAATAATTAATATTGACTTGCGTGTTTTTGTGTTTTTTGGGATATTTTAGTATCGGGACCTTACCCTACCTTAGTATAGAGACCTACTTGTTAGTCTAGACGTTGTAACACCTCATTTTAGACTACTAGAGCTTCGCATAGCTAGTGCCCTATTAGGAGCCGTGTCACAACACTAGTGTAATCTTAATCATAACTTAGAGGCTGAGTTGTATATCATTTTGACGGACACCGGACATCTGTACCTTCATATTATTACTCTTGCTTTACTCAAGGCAAGTACCTCTACGAACTTTATTTACTGCATGTAATAAATTGTGTATAAACCATGTTAAATATCGATAACTAAAATTGCAAGTCATATCTGGAATATCTCTATATGTTTCACATGCTTTATACTGCTCTCAGTACCCACCATGTTTGTTTCACATGCTTTATACTGCTTAGTACCCACCATGTTTTATACTGTTCTCGTATCTCTCACATGTTAGAATCTGGGTTATGGGAAAACTGATAGTTGAGTACGTGATCATGCCCCCTTCTCCCGTACGTATGTACCGAGCAAGGTTGACATTTTATATGTATACCTTGTCGTAGGCGTACCAGCTGTATTTGTACGTATGTATATCTATCGCTTGCTTACTTGTACGAAAGTACATTTTATATACTTGTGCCACAGCACATTTTACACCTATTGACGATCACGTAGCTGCTCCAGTTTTAAACAATATATACATATGTCACCATGACAAATGTATCCTTGACATGATAGTTGTGATATTACATGATAGATTGTGCCATGACATGATTCCAGTTATTACATATTTTTTCATTTCATGCTCTGTATATACTGTTTGTAGAATAGTACTTGCTCCCGTCCTGACAGGATAACGTTGTAGGTGTGCTTTCCGATGAGGAAATGCTTTGCGATACTTTTTATGGAGCTGCTTTTGAGGACCTGGCTTTGCTCCAGAAGAGGCCCCAGCGGGGAACCTTGCTTAGACATTGCCAGTCGCTTTAGACTTAGAATTATTACAACTTTGCTTAGTTACTGGACTTTGTCTCCAGTTATTACTTTGGAAGTGTATAAACTTTAAAACATATTTGCCTTCATCTATAAATGATGTGTTGTGACAATCTCAAATGCTTTAAATATAATCATTAGCATACTTAGTATTATTCTGACTATCTTCTAGAACAGCTTACTACGCTTTTACCAAGCGTAGGCTGGACATGGTTCGGCCTGGCCCAACAATTTGGGTAGCGGGTCGTGACAAGAAGACAAATGGTTGGGGCCTAAGATTTGGCTGCAACGAAGACACCGTGCTTCGGCACGAGATGTAGCGTCAAGGCTTAAGTTGTCGCATATAAGTTGCATAAGTTGGATTTGAGTCACCTTGAGTTTAAGTCAGGAAACACCAAGGCAAAGTCGGTCGAGTGACACTTAGCCACAAGTCTTGATTTGGGTCAGTTTGTGATTAAAGCAGCAAGGACCGCGAGGCGGCGATATGGTTAAGTCTCACCGAGTTACGAGGCACGGCACAATGGACTTGTAGCACGGTCACATGGAAATGGATTCTTACCAAGTAGTTGCGTCTTTGATTTCGGGCCGAAAGGCGAGCACGACTTGATATGTTAACATTGTTGCAAGCACGGGATGGTCTAGAGACACAAATAGGCCAAGGCGTCTGTCCAAAAAATTAATCCTAAGGCAAGAGTAGAAAGGCAATCATAAAGGGACTATGTTACACAAAGTAAATGAAAGTGTTGGTTTTGTATGAGTGGGCGAGGAGCTCATTCCACCAGTACAGTTGAGTACTCACACCCACATGGTGTTTATGTGCGGGCACAGGTAGAAGCTCGTGGTACGGAGCTCGTTTGGATACGTCGAGCACGGAGTCCCTTGGCGATTTGAGACATACGGCCGCGTGGAGTCTGGACTTATACGGGATATAATGTATGGACATCGCCTATCTAAAGCATTCGCTGGTTCAAGACATGTATTAAGAGATGAGAGAGAGAGAGCTGAGTGACTTGTAATGTGAGAAGAGAGTGAGCTTGAGTGATTGTAATATTGGCCTCGTGCCCCCTTTGTAATTTTGGTTTCAATATCAATAAAGAGCTTCTTTTGAATAACTTGTGTTTTGCTTCAAATTTCTGCTGCTATTATTCAATGTATCTGCTTGGGACTTCTGTGCGATGACCCCATCGCAGTCGCTGTAATCGGCCGTTATGGAACCTGCCTTGTACGAGCGCAATCTAGGCTCGTGCGGTATCACGCCTTAGTAAGGACGATCGCTCCTATGGGAGCGGGGTGTGACACATATAACGTTCATATTTTTTTACGTTGTATCATATTTTGTTGGAGGAATGAGTTAATTCAAAAACAACAGAAAACTGAGTCTTAATGGACTGAGTTCGGCACAAATTCGATCGAGTACCAACTTCGGCCCGAATTAGGATCCTCCAGACCGGTGTGGTTATTAATATATTTGGATTTAGGCCAATTTGGTTTTGGGTTAGAACCATGGGTTTGGATCTTTTTGAGTGGACTCGAGCTTCTTCTAGTTTCCAGTACGACTCGACTTACAACAATCCTATACTCAAATAAAATTTAGAATACATATAAAATAAAATCAAGAGAGTTTTGATGACGCCAATCTTCTGACATTTGAGCAGACTTGAAGACACTTTTTTCCTTGACGACAATTGTCAAAGATAAACAGATTTTAAAAATTATATACCTTTCGGTGGCATCGCCCTCGAACCCCCACGGGGGGGGGGGCACTACCCTCTCGACCCCTGTCTGACCAATCAGCGAAACTCCCGAGTGCAAGGCTCCGAAGATATCGTAGGCGATTCAGAGAAATCTTGCAATATAACACCATCTTTTGCACAACATAGTTTTTTCATTGCATATATCCATTCATGATCTTGCTTATTGCTTTTCTGCAAATAAATGTTAGACGAACAAACAATATACAATAGCAAATATGATAACATATTTGGAAAATGCTAAGTTTAGAATCAATATTACAGTGGTTGCATGAATATTAGTGATATCATAATGTTAAACTTAATCGGTTAGCTATATTCAAAACACATGATGCAATCATTGGGCTAACAATTTTCAGTATTATTTGATTGACATCCATTGGTCCCAAATCATTTCGACTATTCCGTGGTACCACACCACATACCAACAGTTTTGTGGCACCAAACCGTATATATTCCGCTTTCTCTTATGAATCTTTTATTACATTAAAATTGTGCATAGATGCACTTAATAATTATACTGGGTTCCAATTTTATTTTGTTATAACATACACGTGACTTCCTTTTATCTATTACTTTCTACTTAGGTATCATCGATATATGAGCATTACAAGGAAACAAATAATTCTTTTTGTTAAGGTGTAAAGGAAATGAAAGAAGGGCCAGAACCACCCACTGAATATAGTTCATCGAGAAAAGGAGAATCACTTTGCAACGATCAAACCTCAGTTATGCGTCCCCCTACAATGGCACCGACATGGAATTAATGCGCTTCTTCTATTCTTTCTTTCTCTCAAAATTCTCAGAATGAATGTAGAATTCGATAAAAGCGGGCAACAAAACATTAATCAAAACCAACATGAAAGCACATTCATCAAAACTATGTAGCAAAAACGTCCAACAAAAACTACAACAAAAGGTATGGAAAGAGACTCTTATGTAGAGCTCATTCGCTAAGACATAATCATTGTATTTTGGACTCATTCCAACAAAGCCACTCCATGAGTATGAAATGTTCTTTATGCATTCATTCCGATCGATTAGATGTCAAAATATTTTTTCACTTGACCTAGTTCCGACTGAGTCAAACTAGCCACAAGCCCACACACAGTATGCACTCAGAGCAGGGCACTACAATACCAGAGGACGGGGATTACATTATTCAAGTGAGGCAGGGTCGATTGCTAGGAGATGCATTGGTTAATATGGTTGGCATAGCCATTTATGGTAATATTGAGTTAGAAAATATGGCTGACATGGCTTTCTATATCGGATAGTATAGATGTTAAATACTCGACTACATGGATGACTACCAATGGTGCCCCTAGGTAATAGAGAGGAGTTATAGAAAAGGGACCTCATGAGTGATAACAGTAGTAGGAGTTTCTACAATCGAGGTTGATGTCCCATCTTAATCGTTGGCATAGTACATGTAATGCATTGGACGACGGGACCTCGATGGAAGATTGAGGTGATCTGCCCCTGGTAGTAGTGATTGACCTTCAAACACTGCTCATCGCATCTTGTTATATGTGTTAATGTGGCATGGTAGGCAGGTACATCGGTCGTGGGACCTCAACGGGAGATTGAGATGATTTTCCCTAGATAGTAGTTATTGACCTTCAAATATCGCTCGTCTTATCTTGTTGTGTGTGTTCATGTGGTGGGAGAGTTTTCGACAAACGAGTCCAATATGTTGGTATGAGTTTCCCCAATAAGATAACGAGTCAAAGTATATCTTTAGGAGGTCCGAAACAGACAAGGAGAGTGAGAGGGACGAGTAGGAGGATGATTAGATCTTGGGCGGGTACTGGGATGAGCCACTCGCACGTCGCTCGTACGCAACATTAAGACAAAATATGCTAATGCGAGGATGGTTTTCCTGTAGACACCCCTCCAATGCTTAAATCAGCCGAGGTAGGAGAAGTATGGAATGGGAAAGCCGAGCAAGTGACGGAAGAACTTACCTCCTTTATACGAACATGCATGTCTGAGTTGGTATCCGTCCTTGCCCAATCCTTTGGTCAGTGGCTTTGGCATGACTTTCGCAGAGTATGGGCTAAAAAACGTGTCTACTCACACCCCACTCTGAAGGAGCGATCATCCTCGCTAAGACGTGATACCGTATGAGCCTAGGTTGCGCTCACGCAAGGCCAAGTCCTGAAACGGCAATTGAAAGCTAGGCCAAAGAGTCGCACAGAGTGTCATATTTGCAGCAAAAAGTAAATGAACACAAGTTGAAACAAAACCAAGTCTTTATTGATATTCAAGAAGTATTACAAGCGGCGCTAGCCGAGATTACAAATTGCTCAAGCTCTCTCTTTCGAAACATAAAAGGCGTGCCAAGTGGCTTACAACATGGAATGATATATTCGATGTTCCGATACATTATGTCATGTATATGGTGCTTTAGTTCCTTTGCAACGCTCCAAGTCTTCAGAGTTAGCTCCGCGCCTTAGCACACTCGAGGGAAGACTCTACACCAGACGAGGTTCTCATGCCCTGCAGGCAGACTATGTGGTTATCAGTATATTGTTACGCACTGGTGGGGAGCTAGCTCGCCCAACTCGCTATCATTACCAAAACACGTTCGCATTAATTTTGTGCACCATCTATAGTTATTGTCTTTCTAATCTTGCCTTAGGATCAGTTTTATGACATATAATATAAAGCTACCCCGTGTTACCGATATCAAGTGTCGTATATGAATAACATGCACAACTTACCAAACTTACCATACAATCTTCCATGTTCAAGGTAAACCAAGTTAGGCAACATTTAATATATAATGACTTGATTGATTTCATAAGAAAATACGAGCGTCATGGACGTGTTTCTTTCGGTAAACGATGTACTTAAGTTGTCAAGATGTGTCATACTTAAATTTTATTCAATTGCGTTTCGTTCAGGTACTCATGTTTTTGTCAAGATGTTTTGTTCTCAAGTTTGTTCGGATATGTTTCTTTCAGTTACTCAGTTGTTCAGATTTCTCAGACTTATTGTTTCAATGCAAGGTCTCGCACGCGGATTGCCGCAATCGAGCCAACCTAATCTATATGCACCAGTCGCTGGCGTCACAAGCCATTTGGACTTATTATGGTATTCGTAGTGATGTTACCTATCAAGCGTGATGGCTGGTACATCCTGATAGGCTACGTAATACCCGACTTACGCCTCTTGGGTGCCCAAGCCCGCACCCAAGCCACCCGTAAGCCATGATTCCGCCTAGGCTGGCACGATGTCTCTGATCATTCCTTGGAATCCTCTCGTTTCTCTTGCACGAGTTGTCCATGACCATTTCGTATTCTCTTTATATTTTTAACTTAACGGGATGTCTTTGAGCCATAATCGATTATCGACTAGGTTGACGGCGGCGTCCGTGTAGTACGGTAGCGAGCCCCGTTGCACGTCACCGACATACATATCGCGAATCATTCTTATCTTTTTTATGTCTTTCTTTTTCATACATTATTTGTTTCCTTTCTTTCTTTCATTCATTCAATATTCGTTCATTCATTCATTCGAGTTATTCATTCATTCGTTCATTTGTTCATTCATTCATTCATTTGTATTATGCAGCTCCCGGTACAGGACTGCCTTGGTAACCCAACGGTCCGAAATCTTTCCATGTTTCTATTACTTGGCCTTGGAATGACTATTTTGATAGACTTCCTGCCTCAATTCAGTAAACCATTCATTGTTTTGTGTCTCAAGTTGTGGTACAATCTAAGTGACAAGCATTTCATTCAATATTTGAACGCATAGGGAAATCTACTTGAACACATAAGCATGGAGTGCGGTGCGAGGGTTCAATCAAACTTTCATGTTCATTTCCATTTATACGCAAACATACAAGATGAGATTATTTCCTTAGCTAAGGTGCGTTGAGTCATTTTGTTAGCATGCACGGGGTTATCGCTTAGCGATCTAGCAATATGTCCGTATTATTATGTGTCTAGGCTAAGCAAAGACAGGTTCATCGGCCAAACGAGACTCCAAGCGGGCCTTTGAACGTCTATGTCTAGATTCTTCTGAAGGGCCAAGTCCATTACCTTTGCCTTAAGTGATTCATCTCGCCGAGCAAGGCGGGGTTCGAGTCGTTGCACTTGTGCCGTTTGAGTCGGTGTTCCGCTTGGACGGAGTGGGTCATTACATAATACATCACTCATAATAAGTCTCGTCCTCAAGACTTTCTGGGTGCAAGTCATCTTACATTCCTTAATCTAAACCGTGTGCGTATTTTTGATATTTTCCATCGAACGACTCTATCCTTCGATGGCATCGAACTATACTCAAGCATTCTTTTCTAAATTTTGTGTCGTGTGCACTAGGTCAATTTTATCGAATGACTTCACCACTCCATTCGAGTTGATGATACACACTAAATCGTTGGGTTCCAATGACTTTGTCGCGTATTATGCCCTGGTATGGGACTATAATGGTCATACGGTACGTTGCATTTTATGAAACACGAGGGTCTTGGGCTGAGGCTAACTCACTCATCCATGCGCATCTCAACAATTCCACTTGTAGCTGCATTCGAGTTCATTATATCGCTGAGTCTGGGTCGTGCATATATTCAAGACGTCCCCCAAATATATACATTTCAACCAAGCTTAGCTATAGCGAAGTCGGACAAGCTACTCGTGATAGTTTTGAATTGCCGGTCGTTATACTAACTCGATTAAAATCGAGCTCCAGTTCGTTTCACTATCGTCCATCTTGATCCTCGAGATAACACAATTCGTTTCTTAAGCATTATCGTCTTATGGAATTAATATGATACTTCTAGTGGAGTCGACAAAAATCCAAAAATAATTCCAGTCCAATTCAAGATCAAGTATTGCACTACCATTAAGTACATCTTCTAAGCCATTCCAAGCAATGATTCAATTCGTTATCCCCACTTTACTTGAGTTCACCTATTTCCAACATTCATTTCGTTCGAATCTGATATCCATGTCGCTAACGTATGCTCCCAGTTCCATGTCCTAAGTCTAAGTCTTGTTGCCCCAGATCTATCGTCCATTTAAACGATTTTCTAAAGTCGGTCACACAGGTTCAATCACTCGGCATAGGGTTGTCCACATATCCGCTAGGTCAGTTCACAAGGTCATAGTTACAAGTCAAGTTTGCGGTTCATCGTGCGACTCATTACACGACGCTTGTCCCAATCCTAAGGTCAAACCATTGTTCATTCGTACGAAATACTCTACCCAAGCTCGTTTCATTCAAATTTTTAAACATCGAGCAGTGATCATTCTATTCTCGTTAAGACATATCACCCCCAATTTTCAAGAACAGGGGTATTTTGGTCATTTTTGAATTTTCAATATTTTTGAAATTTTATAATTTTATTAAATATTTTAAATGATTTGTGTAGTGTGGTTCGAGTTTCGTCTCAATTCGACTTGTATCGAAGACCCGGGGTAGCTTTGACTCTAGTAGGACCCACTTATTAGTTAGACATGGCCCACATGACAATATTTAAGTTAGTATGGTTAGACTAAATTTTATGACTATGTTTTGTTAATTAGAGACTTAAACTAGACTAATTTAGACCCAAACCAAAATATATTTTTAATTTAAACCAATAGAAGCTAGAGGGGATATTTTAGACTTTAGCAAATGGGGACAAACATCCCATATGTGGTCGGCCATGAATAGGAGGGGAGGAGTCACTTCTCATTTGTTATTATCCACAAATTTTCTCTCTCTTGTTCTTCTCCAAAATTTGAAGGAACCTCCATTGATTTCATCTCCAAAACAATCTATTCTTCCACCAAATCTTCTTCATTTATTCTCTACTCCATGAAGAGAGGGTGCTAGCCAAGTTTGGGAGGATTTGACTTTGGTTCGTGCCCATTTGGAGATCCCTTCGTGTCGGTGTCGTGTCGAAAGGTGTTCCCTTGGATTTGATCTCCCAGAAGGTAAAATCTTCCTCTATTTCACTCCTACATGAATATATGATTATTTTGAACCCATAGGAATGACCTCCATGGTTGTGTCTCCATTTTGTGTCCATTTGGAGATATTAGGAGTGTCCTTGATGTGTTGTTGTGTCCATACGAGAAATCCCCAATTATGGACACATCTTGTGTTTGAGATATTGTGTGAATGACTTATTTCCTATTATATCAGATTTTATATGCTAAGATGTTTTTCTTCATGTATCATATTGTATCTTAATGTATCATATATATATATATATATATATATATTATATATATATAATATATATATATATATATATATTATATATATATAAAGTTTGTGTGTGTGTCTCTTTATATTTGAGAGTATGTATATATGTATTGGTATGAGGGTGTGTGTGTCTATTTCAAGTATCATATATATTATATTATATATATATATATATATATATATATGTGTGTGTGTGTGTGTGTGTGTGTGGTGTGTGTGTGTGTGTGTGTGTGTGTAGGTGTGTGTGTGGAGTTTAGAGAGAGTGAGATCGAGAGAGATAGATAGGGAGGAGTTGAGAGTGATTTGAGGGATATAGAGAGTGAGATAGAGAGAGAAAGGAAGGGGAGCTGCTGCCATTGGCAGCAGCATACTCAGCAGTAGTAGCAGCATCCCTAGCGGGACTGCACAGCAGCAGCAGCTTGAGGAGAGCTGCTTGCAGCAGTAGTAGCAGGACTTCTTCTCCCTCCCTTTTTTTTCAGTTCAATTCAGCCATTAATCCATTCATTCAGTCCTTCATTCTGCCATCCATTCTTCCATACATCCAGTCATTCATACATCTATTATTCCCCCATCCATTCATTCATACACTCATCATTCAGCCACCCCTGTTATCCCCTTCATTCATCCATTATCTATCCATCCATCCATCCATTATTCCCCATTCAATTCAGCCATTTATTCCACCATTCATCCACTTATTCATCTATTCACCCATTCACCCTTCATTCATCCATTCACATTCACCATTCATTCACCTATTCACCCATTCATCCTTTTCAGCCCAAATCAGTCCCAAAAACCCTTATATGATTGTGTGTGTGTGTGAGAGAGTCTATGAGAGGTAATAGGGAATTATCATGTTAGCAAGGTAAGGTAAGTTAGTGTGCTGTGTTAGAGAGTGAGTTATATGTTAGATATGATATTGAGTTAAGAGTGGTGTCTAATATTATAGATGAGTTAGTGTATGGCTATAGATATTAGAGCTAGAGTTGAGTGGTTGTAACGACCCGCTCCGCCCTAGCGGAACGCCGATTCAAAACGGCAAGTACAACGCCTCGAATGAGCCGTCGACCCGAAGAGTTGGCATCGACCTGATAAAGAATCGACAAGGCTTACATTTGACCCGTCAAGTTGAATCCAGACTTAGACTTTCAAAGGCGCGCTCGGAGTATCGCTCGGCCGATGCGAACATCGCTAAGGTGGGTGGCTCCGATGAACCCGTCTTTGCTTAGCCTAGACACATAACAATACGGACACTATCACGAGAATCGCTGGGCGATAACACCGTGCATGCTAATAAATGACTCAACGCACCTAGCTAAGGGAATAATCACATCTTGCATGCTTGTTTAGAACATGGAAAAGAACTTGGAAAATGTGAACTCTCGCACCGCGCTCCACGCTCGTGCTAAGGCACGAGCTCACGTTCATGTCCCTTATGCGTTCAAACAATGAAATAATGAATGGTTTACAACAATGAAACGGAAAGACTATCAATATAGTCGCTCCGAGTAGAGTTTAGCAACATTGAAAGGCTATGGGACCGATGGGTCGCCAAGGCGACTCCCACACTGGGAGTTGCGTAATACATGAATGAATGAATCAACGAATGAATGAATCAACGAATGAATGAATAAATACATGAATGACTCTATGAACGAACGAACAAGTGAAAGAGAGAAATGAAAGAAAGAATACATAAAAGATAAGACATGAAAGACGTTAGCGACAGGTGTGACGGGCAGTACAACGGGGCTCGCTACCCGCGCTGCACGGACGCCAACCTGGTCGATAACGCATTATGGCTAAGGGTTAGCCTACGGCTCGGAGACAGCCGTTATGTTAAATCACAAGTAAAATACGAAATGGTCGTGGACAAACGGCATGGGCGATGGAGGGGAATACCGTAGCCGTCAAGGAAGGATTTCGCGGCACGATCGATGGAGGGTAATCGTGGCCGGCTAGGCGGAATCAATACGGGGCTTATGGGTGCCTGGGTGCGGGCTTGGGCACCAGGAGACGTAAGTGCAGGGTATATTCAAGAGACTTAACGGGGTATACCAGCCATCACCCTATGCTAAGTTGAGAAATACCACAGGGGAATGTCCAAAATGGCTTGTAAGCCAGCGACCCATGCATGTAGATTAAGTGGACTATGCTGGTAGAAATCCACGTGCAAGTCCTTGCTTTAAAATCAAAGTAGTCTAAGTTAAATGGATAAGTGCCTCCTGAACGTGCTTGAAATATAACATCCTGAACATGAACATGCCCGAAATATAACACTCTGAACACGCTTGAAATGTAACATCCTGAACAGGCTCGACATATAATATTCTGAACGTGCCTACGACGTGCTAGGACCCGAGACATGAACACGTCCGTAACATTGAATGTTTACATGAATCATGTTATGTTGAAATATGTGAATTGTTGACTAACTTGGTTTACCTTGGACAGGAAAGGCCGGACGGTAAGTATGGGTAAGTCGTGTATGTATTTTTCATACGACACTTGAATTCGGCAACACGAGATAGGTCATGAAATATGCCATGAAACTAATCCTAAGACAAGATTAGAAAGACAATAAATGATAGAGATGCACAAAAGTAAATGATACGTGTTTGGTAATGATAGCATTGTGGGCGAGCTAGCCTCCCTACCAGTGCATAACAATGTACTGATAACCCCACAGTCTACTTGCAAGATGCAGGAGACGCCGGCGGGTGCGGAGCTTCCATCGAACGTGCTAAGGCACGGAGCTATCTCTGGAGCCTTGGAGCGTTGCAAGGAGCTGAAGCACCCTATACAGGACATAATGTATCGGAACATCGCCATGAATCATTCCATCTTGTAAGCCACTTGGCACGTCTTTTATGTTTCAGAGAGAGAGCTTGAGCGAATTGTAATATCGGCCTAGCGTCGCTTGTAACTTCGTAAAAATCAATAAAGAGTTTGAATTCGCTTCTACTTGTGTTCATTTTACTTTCCGCTGCAAATGGGGACACTCTGTACGACTCTGTGGCCTAGACTAAAATCGGCCGTTTCTGGACTTGGCCTTGCACGGGCGCAACCTAGGCCCGTGCGGCATCATGTCTTAGCGAGGACGATCGCTCCTACGGGAGCGGGGCGTGACAGATTGGTATCAGAGCACAGCTTTACGTCCTTAGGCTTCATTTCGATTCTCTCAGTTTTGAAAGCTCGTTGAAACAAAAGAAGTGTACGCTCTCTCTCGTTGTGCCTCGGGATGTTACATACAGTAAGTCTAATACTTTCAAAAGCTCGTACAAGTACTCGGTTGAACGGGATCGATAGGCGACGGCCTTTGTGCCGAACGATGTTAAACTTCACTCGATAAGAGAACATGCTAAGTTAATATGTCGCGTGCGTGCCTGATTAGTCTTGCGTCGACCTAGCAAGTGAGCGTGCAAACTTGAATATAGTCCTACGGGATGGTTATGCGGCACAACTTAGTCCGCGTGTCGCGCACCTCGACTTTTGGTACAAAAAGTTGCGAGCGATATCAAGTACCGCTCGGTCGGGAACGAAGCTACACTTAGAGTGTATATCGATAGGAACGCTATCAAACTAACGCTTACGCGTATACGAAAGATTGATTTGGATTTTGAGGAACGGACGAACGCACGATTGAATATATCGATTGGGAATCGAATGATCTCTTGAGGATTTATGGGATGGCTTGAACCCGAGTGGTGTATGTGATAGGTTCGGAGAAGAATAGAATGAGTGTCGATGAATAGTCGAGTGGCTCGAACCCTGAGTGGTGTATGGACGTCATAGAAATTGTTCGAGCGAAACTAAAAGATTTGCGGATAGAACGAGTATGTCGGCGAGGCGATGCGACCGCGCAAAGCCTTAGAACGCGTCACGCTTAGTTGGTCGTGACTTCGAATGTCCCGAACGAGATGTCGTTCGGACAACATGTCAATGGGCAACGCAAGTTAGGAAACGATTCGGAACGATGAATGAAAATGAATGGTCTTGATCGAGGAAAACTTAGAGGATCACGCGCACGATTTTGGATTGATTCAAATAAATTGTGACTTGAGTAGGGACAACGATCTTGAAACTAGCTTGAGGAATAGCAGTTGAACTTGATCTTGAATATCGAAAAAATTATAGAATATCCAACTCGGACAACAGCATCAACGTACGACTCAAAATTGGTTGCAAAGGAAGATCGTCAGGTTACGCATATCGTCGATGGTATTGAGGCGTATCAAAGATCGATATACGATAACTCGGGGGTACTCTGACTCGGCGAATGACGATCGTGCAAATATCATTATTCCGTTGGATTCTATACTTGGGATGTCGAAACGTGTCGAGGAAAATATAGACGTGGCTCGAGGATTTCTAGTTGAACGAAATGACGAATGGACTATCGATCTTGGCTTGAATGAAAATGAAATGCTTGGATTTACTTCGACGATAACCCTAACGTCGACATGCTTGTCCTATGTGAGCGCAACTCCAGCCTCGCATATGCGTTACGCCGATTAGGGCGATCACTCCGCGTGAGCACTGGTATGGTGATGCATACAGCGGGGGTGATTGAACTAGCATGGTGTGGTAATTGTGTGCTTCGACTTGTGGTGACGCGAAGGTAAACTTGAGTTTGACTTAGTGTACTTGATGATTGAGCTTGAGGATTGCGTAGGTCCAATCCGCATATCGAGAATGAATTAGTCTAGACGCAAGCAAGAGTTACGCCCCGATGAGAATGATTATTCCACGGGAGCGTTGAATGGTGATTCATGAACCACCGTGGAAAATCGGACTCGCGTGAGATTGGGCGCAACGTATTGTCCAAGCTAGACGACCTCGTGATCGAATACATGAATTGGTTAGAATTGGTGATTTGAATGGATTCGAATATGCGCAACGATATCCTGATGCGAATAGGTGATCGTGTTCGATGTTTAGAAATCTGAGTGACGCGAGCTTGGGTAGAAAATCCCGTACTACTAATTTTGGTTTGACCCTAGGATTGGGGTCAGAGTTGGCATTATTGTTGGGGAACTATGATTCCAATCCTGACATTGACTTAGCCTCGGAAAGAAATAGCCTAGCGGTTAGGCGAGACATTCCGTTGAAATTGTTAGCAATCGAAAGATTAATCTTGAGGATTGGCATGGATGGATAGCATGAATCACGAATATAGGAAACCCTGCTCACGAGATTCGGCTGACATGCATATATTCAGGGACGCTTGAGTATGTGCACAATACGACTTGAGTGATAATGACAAATTTTTAGATCATGCGGCTTGGCTGAATGCATGTACTTTAGGGATGCTTGGAATGCGTGTACGATCCAGCCAAGTGATACATTGAGTTCAAGCAAGACTTGAGGAATGGAAGAGTGTCGAGGATCTTGGAATTGCGTTAAGTAAAGGGTCGATACTAGTACGAGCGTGGCTCAGAATTAAAGAAACGTGTAGGCAGAGTGAACGTGAACGACGACGAAATTAGCCCTAAACAAGTGAATGGTATGGAATCGGTATCGTGCAAATAAAAGTTGGTATAACGAATTTGACCATTGATAGGAAGACATACTCGATGATAGTACAATACGTGGTCTTGAATCGGACAAAAATTTCTTAGACTTGGTCGACCCCGCTAAGTAGAAATCATAATGATTTCGTGGACACGAACGCTTGAGAAGCGAATCGGGTCATCTCGATGACCGAGATAAACGAAAGTGAGTTTGCCTCAGCCTACGACACTTGTATTTGACGAATTACAACGTGCCTCGTACGAATATTTCAGTCCCATGACACGAAGAAATAGTAACCAAGACGAAGAAATACTTGAATTGAATAAGTACAATCAACTCTAAAATGAATGAAATGTTATTCGATAAAAATCGACCAAACGCAAGCGACGTAAAACTTGGAAGGATAACCTAGTATGGTTCGATGCCATCGAACGAGAGCCGTTCGATGGAATTGTCTAAGAAACACGACGACACGAGTTAAGGAATGGTAGGATGACCTACACTCAGAAAGTCTCGAGGACGAGACTTATTTTGAGTGGTGTATTATGTAACGACCCGCTCCGCCCTAGCGGAACGCCGATTCAAAACGGCAAGTACAACGCCTCGAATGAGCCGTCGACCCGAAGAGTTGGCATCGACCTGATAAAAAATCGATGCAAGGCTTACATTTGACCCGTCAAGTTGAATCTAGACTTAGACTTTCAAAGGCGCGCTCGGAGTATCGCTCGGCCGATGCGAACATCGCTAAGGTGGGTGGCTCCGATGAACCCGTCTTTGCTTAGCCTAGACACATAACAATACGGACACTATCACGAGAATCGCTGGACGATAACACCGTGCATGCTAATAAATGACTCAACGCACCTAGCTAAGGGAATAATCCCATCTTGCATGCTTGTTTAGAACATGGAAAAGAACTTGGAAAATGTAAACTCTCGCACCGCGCTCCACGCTCGTGCTAAGGCACGAGCTCACGTTCATGTCCCTTATGCGTTCAAACAATGAAATAATGAATGGTTACAACAATGAAACGGGAATACTATCACATAGTCGCTCCGAGTAGAGTTTAGCAACATTGAAAGGCTATGGGACCGATGGGTCGCCAAGGCGACTCCCACACTGGGAGTTGCGTAATGCATGAATGAATGAATCAACGAATGAATGAATCAACGAATGATTGAATAAATACATGAATGACTCTAGAACGAACGAACAAGTGAAAGAGAGAAATGAAAGAAAGAATACAAGAAAGATAAGACATGAAAGACGTTAGCGACAGGTGTGACGGGCACGTGCAACGGGGCTCGCTACCCGCGCTGCACGGACGCCAACCTGGTCGATAACGCATTATGGCTAAGGGTTAGCCTACGGCTCGGAGACAGCCGTTATGTTAAATCACAAGTAAAATACGAAATGGTCGTGGACAAACGGCACGGGCGATGGGGGGAATACCGTGGCCGTCATGAGGAAGGATTCCGCGACACGATCGATGGAGGGTAATCATGGCCGGCCTAGGCGGAATCAATACGGGGCTTATGGGCTGCCTGGGTGCGGCTTGGGCACCAGGAGACGTAACTACAGGGTATATTCAAGAGACTTAACGGGGTGTACCAGCCATCACCCTATGCTAAGTTGAGAAATACCACAGGGGAATGTCCAAAATGGCTTGTAAGCCAGCGACCCATGCATGTAGATTAAGTGGACTATGCTGGTGGCAATCCACGTGCAAGTCCTTGCATTGAAATCAAAGTAGTCTAAGTTAAATGGACAAGTGCCTCCTGAACGTGCTTGAAATATAATCCTGAACATGAACATGCCCGAAATATAACACTCTTGAACACGCTTGAAATGTAACATCCTGAACAGGCTCGACATACAATATTCTGAACGTGCCTACGACGTGCTAGGACCCGAGACATGAATACGTCCGTAACATTGAATGTTTACATGAATCATGTTATGTTGAAATATGTGAATTGTTGACTAACTTGGTTTACCTTGGACAGGGAAGGCCGGACGGTAAGTATGGGTAAGTCGTGCATGTATATTTCATACGACACTTGAATTCGGCAACACGAGATAGGTCATGAAATATGCCATGAAACTAATCCTAAGACAAGATTAGAAAGACAATGAATGATAGAGATGCACAAAAGTAAATGATACGTGTTTGGTAATGATAGCATTTGGGCGAGCTAGCCTCCCCACCAGTGCATAACAATGTACTGATAACCCCAGTCTACTTGCAGGATGCAGAAGACGCCGGCGGGTGCGGAGCTTCCATCGAACGTGCTAAGGCGCGGAGCTATCTCTGGAGCCTTGGAGCGTTGCAAGGAGCTGAAGCACCCTATACAGGACATAATGTATCGGAACATCGCCATGATCATTCCATCTTGTAAGCCACTTGGCACGCCTTTTATGTTTCAGAGGGAGAGAGCTTGAGCGAATTGTAATATCGGCCTAGCGCCGCTTGTAACTTCGTGAAAATCAATAAAGAGTTTGAATTTGATTCTACTTGTGTTCATTTTACTTTCCGCTGCAAATGGGGACACTCTGTGCGACTCTGTGGCCTAGACTAAAATCGGCCGTTTCTGGACTTGGCCTTGCACGGGCGCAACCTAGGCCCGTGCGACATCACGCCTTAGCGAGGACGATCGCTCCTACGGGAGTGGGGCGTGACAGTGGTATCATAGGATACCAATTTGGTATCTTAGGGTAAATAGGATATTACCCTATTTCTAGGATAAGGTATTAGATACTTCAAGATATGAAATTAGAGTATCAAGATACCATGGCATGGTATCGAGATACGAGGGCATGGTATTAGGATACCATGTTGAGGTAGAAAGTGCCTAGAAACTAAGGTAGGGGTTTGATAGTGAGTTTACCTTGGTAAGGTAATAGGGTGAGTTAAGGTAATTACCTATAACTAAGGTATGCGATTTAAGGTTTAAGATATAAGTAGAATTTTTGGTTCCCTTGGTTGGTAATGGTAAAAAATAATGCTCTTAGACTAGTTTTTACCTCGGTTGACTGTTTTGACCAAAAGTCAACAAAAGTCAACCGAAAGTCAAACTTAGCCTAAAAGTGACTAGAATTGACCCGAAACCAAACCAGAGTTGACCAGTTGACTAAAAGTCAACAGTTGGTCAACATTAGCCTAATTTGACCTAGGGTTGACCTAAAGTTGACCAGAGTTGACCAGTTGACCAAAAGTCAATTGTAAGTCAATCTTTGATCTAGTTTGACCTAGTTTGACCTGGATTGACTTCCAGTGACCTAGTATGATCTAGTATGATCTAGTATGATCTAGTATGACCTAGTTTGGCCTAGTATGACCTAGTTTGACTTAGACTTGCATATCATGACTTAATTAGTTTTCCTTTCATTATTAAATCATGTTTTGACTTATAGTATCTCATCTTTAGGTCTGTGATCACTCTGAGCATTTGTTCACCTTATCAGCTCAGGACCACAGGCGAGTACATTCATTGATAGTTTTCATCGTCTTGATATCTGCTATATCCGATTCAGTTGCAGTGTCTTACTTGATTCCTAACACGATAGTTCACGGACTAGTATATGTCGGATCCTGTCATGAGATATTGTTCTTGGATTACTTGGTATATTGGTACATGACTTGACTTGTTACTTGTACTTGTATAGACATAGACTTGAGAGCGGGCTGGCCCCTTGCTCTTGAGTCCCGTATCATGACGTGTCATGTCTGGATCTATTATACTATTCGGGGATGGAGAGTTATTAGTGGTTGTGTGATCAAAATCCCTATTTGTTCTTCACACTTGTACTTGTTACTTGTTTATAGCTATACCCTCGCCTCACGACGGGTAAAGCATGACCCTACTTGTTCATAGCTTTTCATGGTGGCCGGCCTGATCCTGCTCCGTTGTACACTTGTTCATAGCCGGTCAGATGGAAAGCCTGATCCTGATTCCTAAGTCGATCACATAACGTACTAATAATTCATGGCATATTTTATATTTATTTATCACATCATATATCATGCTCAGTTATACATTCAGTACTTTTCTCACCATGTTATGATATTCAGTTCTTACATGTTCTACATGATTTTATGCTATACCTTGATTGGAGGCTAGGTTCTGTTCGGGAGAAGGTTTACAACCCCGGTCCTTGTTTGGTTTACGGACTGTAACTCGGCTTTCGAATAACTCCCAAGTCATCTTATATCTTTGTCTTGTATTTCATTATACTGTCTCTTATAGAATTTATCAATTCATATAGAACTGATGTTAGTGTTTGTATTTGCTCATTTTCCTGACAGGATACCATTGATATATTACAAATTTTTCTGAGGCAGACTGCTCGACCTACTATGGGGTCGAGATAGATGGAGACTTAGTCCAGGACTGTGGCCTGTTAGTTGAGCCACTAGACTTTACACACCCAGAGTAGTATAGCTTAGTTAGGTTTGCCTGGACTGCGATCCAGCTAGTATTTTCAGACTGTAGTATTCTATATTATATTTTGTGACTCTGTGATATTGTCTATATCTCTGAGCTGTGTTGGATCCTGAACTCATTTCCTGTTTTCACTTCTATCATATTTCCATTCTGTGCTATCTACCTTAGTTTTATCTTGTGATTGAGTTATGCCATATTATATTCCTCCGTGTGGAGATGACAGGTACCCTTATACTGTTTAGTTATAGTATTTACAGACGACCTATACAGCGTTCTACCACCGATTCTACGGAGTAGGCTGGACGTACCCACGTGCTCGTGCCCCTAATCAGGGTACGGGTCGTGACAAGACATTTGTCGTACGAGATCCGAGTTCGTTCTGCAAACCCACCATATGATAAGTTCTTGCTCAACCAAATCCTCGATATATCAATATCACACGTCTAAAACTAACAATTCGTATAGTCTATCTCTTCAAAATGTCTGATATAATCCACCTATCCTTTCTATTCAATTCACGTATTCGATCACAATGTCGTTTAGCATAACAATACGTCATGCCCCAAATCTCTTGCAAGTCCGATTATCCACGCTGGACATAAAATCACCATGCCAACGCTCACACGGGATAATCGTCCTAATCGGGGCGTAACTCTTATTTTGAGTCTAGACTAGTTCATTCTCGATACGCACATTGGGTCTACTCAATCCTCAAACTTACTTTATCGTCAATCACATGTCCAAACAATTATCGAGTTCACCTTCGCGTCAAACCACAAGTCAAAATCATCAAATTGCAATGCCATGATCTTCTGCAGGTTCGATCATCCCCGTTGGACATGAATCATCATGCCAGCGCTCCCGCAGAATGATCGCCTTAATTCGATGTGACGCATGTGCGATGCTGGAGTTGCGCTCGCACAAGACAAGAGTGTCAACGTTGTGGTTATCATCAAAGCAATCAAAACACTTTCGTTTTCATCCAAGTAATACATCAATCCAGTTCTCAAACATTTTCTCATTTTATTTATCATCAAATTTGTCAACATTTCCATTTTGCATAGTCTGACTATCATTTATTCATGTATATATACTTCAAGTTCATCAAGTAATCCAAACATCCATTACTATCAAAATTTTAAGTAAATATTCCCTCTAGACGATAATTTTTTTACACGATCATCATTCTTTGAATCAGAGTACCCTCGAGTTATGGTACATCGATCTTTGATACGCCTCAATACCATTGATGATGTATGTAACCTGACGATCTTCTTTTTGTAACGAAATCTGAGTCGTGCAACATGATTTCTCAATTTACATCGTTCTAAGCTAACTCAATTCATCGAGCAAAATCTATCCCAAATTCTTAGAGTCATTCTTGTATCTTTAAATCAATGTTTTTATGCACGCTATCTTCAATTGTGCTATCTTCGATCTCATCTATGAGTATTTTACCTTAACTTAAGTTTCAATCCATTCGACTATATCCAAAATCGCAAGTACGATCCACTATGTTTCCTCAACCAAAACGTCTATTCGTCTGAATGACATCTTGTTTGAAACTCTCAAAATTACGACCAACTAAGTATTACTCGTTCTAAGGCTTTGCGATATCACACCGCTTTATGACATACTCGTTGCTATTCTGAATCCTCGATTTTGCTTAATTAATTTCCAAGACGGTCCATACATCACTCAGGGTTCGAGTCATTCAATTCAGTCTTCAATCACGTTCACAACATTTGCTAATTCATTTCTCAAATTCGTTCCTTAAAACTCTAGCGTGATCGCTTGCGTCGCCTCGATAATTTAAGTCTCGTATACCTCTATTGATAGTCTATCATACAAATCAAATTTTTGATTCATACTCCTCGATAAATTAGCCGTTCAAACTATTCCTCAAAACTCAAACACCATTCTCAGTGTTTGTGTCACGCCCCAGAACCAGAATACTGGAGAGCAGGGGCAGACATAGCCAGCTACGTATAACGGAATGGAATCCACGCCGCTATACGGTCACGGCTGTCTAGATATGTGAGGGTTTCACTACAATCCATCAGTCTCTTAAGGTCATCAAATAGCCTATTGTCTCAATCTCAACCAACTAATAATAATTACAAGATGTCAGACCACCAAATACATAATAGTAAGGCGTCCCATACATTATATATCCGGAATGATCATGAAGCTAGTCGTTACAAAATGTTAGGACTAGCAAGAGTTCAGTCATACATGATCAACCCCCGGGGCTTGTCAATCATGTTACAGCCCGTAGGCAGACAGTAAGTAAATACAATCGAGCTAACACTTGCTCGTCGGCTAAACGCCTCAAAAGAATAATGTACAATATTACAGTGGAAGAACAAAAGAAACCCACTCGATGCCCTGGTTACGCCTGGTGACCACCATCGGGCTGAAAAGCAGGGAGATCCTTTGGTGCTGCTCCGGTATCTGGCCATACAAAACCAGCTGGGTCAGACCCCAGAAAGAGCAAGTGCCACAAAGGAGGCTTCACTTAAGAACTAAAACCAACAATTCATTATCATTCAATATGTAAGAAAACAACAATAAGTAACGCAGATTGAGGTTTGTGCACTACCAATGCACTTATCCCAATCAGAGGAAATGATTTAAGTAAAGCATCATGACATAAGATAACTGGATAATCATGCTAAATAAATATAGCTGGGCAATATATGAAGAGAAGACGAAGATACTATTCCGGAAGCCAGGTTACAATCCTTAAACCAAACAAGGACCGAGATTGTAACCCTTCACCTGAACAGAACATAGTCTCCTGATCATTTATTGCTAAAGGTGACAATCATTAAGGTGAAAAGGAGAGAGTACAATGATAAAAGCGACAATGAAGAGTGCAATACGCTAGAGTGACAATAGAGTACAATCGTTATAGTGACAATCTGGAGTGACAATCATTCAATCATTCTGGTACAATCTTACAATCAATCAATTCTAGACAATACTATACTGGACTAGACTCCATCCAAGCAATCACGGCCAATCATTGCCTACGGCTTTCTACATTAACTAACTAGGGTTATCACAATCCTAGTTACTAGCAAGATGCAATGAGATGCTCCAAGTAGTCACAGGCCCTGCAGCTATCCAGGTTATCCAGGCAATCATTATATTGACCATTTAGAGAGTACAATGCATTAGAATAACAATAGAGTTCAGTCATTTAAGTGACAATGGCGGGTGCCCCACATAACAGTAGGCTGGAAATGTGCCATACTCGTCGGCAGACTACAAGTCCAAATATTTGCGGCCGGGATAACGGGATCGCCTGTAACTGGGGAACATCTCTTCATGTCTAAGGAATTATACTAGTCATTAACCTTAGTCCATTTCAGTAGGTACTCCTAACCGTGGTACTCAGGAGTCCCCTCCTATATATGATGCAAGATATGACTGGATTATTTGTACAAGCACAATCGCCCACGGTGTCATGATTAATTAAACAGGTCATGTCATGTCAGGTAGCCGTCGCAACAGCTGTTCAAGATAATCATGTCAGGTTATCATGCCAAGTGTACTTGTCAGGGTACGCCATGGCGGGCCACTATCATGTCATGCTCAATTATCAATTCCAAACATATCAAGTAAATTCGTGATTATCAAGTTCAGGACAAAAGGCGTAAGGATATAAAATGGACGTTAAACATCTAATAAAATATCAATATACAAGGCTATAGAAGACCCAGGGTAATCAGGCTACGCTCAGGTCAGGCTACGCTCAGGTCGGCATACGCTCAGACAGCATACGCTTCCCAAAAGGCAGCATATGTACTCCATACGACTCCTCATCAAGGCAGCGTATAGGGTCCATACGACTCCTCGTCAAGCAAGCGAGCGTATGCGAGTCATATGCTTCCAAAAGGCAGCGTATGTACTCCATGCGACTCCTGTCAAGCAAACGAGCGTATGCGAGTCATACGCTTCCAAAAGGCAGCGTATGGGGTCCATACGACTTCTTGTCAAGCAAGCGAGCGTATACGAGTCATACGCTTCCAAAAGACAGTGTATGGGGTCCATACGACTCCTTGTCAAGCAAGCGAGCGTATGCGAGTCATACGCTTCCAAAAGGCAGCGTATGGGGTACATACGACTCCTTGTCAAGCAAGCGAGCGTATGCGAGTCATACGCTTCCAAAAGGCAGCGTATGGGGACTGCGCTGCGCTAAAGAGCGCACGCAACTCAGTGGCCCAAGCTAAAAAGCTCGTGCACTGCTCACTGTCTTCTCCAAAACAGCAAGAACTCCATGGTTGAACCCAAAGCTTCAAAAGTCCATAACTTGGTCAAAATAAGTCCAAATCCAACTTTTCAAAGGTCAAAATTGGGTAGAATAAAATTCACTACAACATGGAACCATCAAAACTTGAAAACAAAGAAGTTTGATAGATCAAAACCACCAAAATCCAAAAATAATTGATTTCTAGATCTACAAAAATCAAAGCCTCAAAATGGAAAATGACAAGTTCTAATGTGTCTTAGAAACATGAGGAGAAGCTAATGGAACAATAAAAATGGGTTCTCTTGTGGAAGCAAGTTGTACTTGCCTAAGGGGTGTTCTTGGTTGGTGGTGGGTTTAATGGAGAAGGAAGAAGAGTAAATGAGAAAGTGAAGGAGAGAGAAAAGTTAGGTGGGTTATAAAGGGGGATGGTGGTGGTAGGTAGGGGGTTCACCCCTATGGTTCATAATGAACCAAGCAAACCAAACCAAGCCGAACCATCCCAGGAATAAACCAAGCCCAAATAAACCAATAAACCATTAAAACCAATTAAACTATCAATGCCAATAAAACCAAGCCAATGCAAAATAAACCAAGATAACTAACCATGAATAAATAAAATATGGGTCCAAACACGTATACGTACACTAAATATGTATCACGAATTTGGGACATTACATCCTACCCACCTTAAAAGAATTCCGTCCTCGGAATTTAATCAAGAGGCTAGAGATGTAAGGGAAAGCTATTCTATCATAGGCAGTCTACCACTACCAATTATTCATACAATTATTCATGCAAGCAAGGATTCGAAGCGTAAGGCATAAGGAAGATATTACACCTTACGAGTCAAACCAGCCGGGATGACCTAATCAGATATCATCCTCATGCTCCCAAGTTTGACTCTCCCAAAGAGGGATGACTCTAAGCAATACGGACTGAACTGATAGTCTTGCGCTTGAGGTCTCTCACTTTGGTCAAACATGGACACGGGCCTATCCTCATACGAAAAGGTTGGTACCAATAACCAGTTTCGAATGACCTAGGATATGGCTCGGGTCCGGAATGTACCGTTGTAATTAGGATACATGAAATACGTAATGCACCCCTCATAATGACGGTAGAAAAGCAAGATGAGAGGACACATATACCTCTCGGTCGATTCTGAACCTGAGCCTGGGCTAGGGCAAACTACCGCGGGTTCTGTTGCTGGAAAGTCTGGGCCTGAGTCGGCAATGGCCTCGGGAACGGGAACTGCTATTGCTGGTGAACTGGAGCTGGCACTGGTGCTGGTCCCCTAACCGAGGGACTAGATACTATCGATGCTGAATCAACTCTGAATGGGCAGGACCCCACCCTATGGTCCGGTGCTCCACACATTAAACACAATCCCAACGCCTTGCGACACTCTGCTACCACGTGTCCAGGCTTCCCACAATAAGAACAGCCTACTACGGAAGACTGTGCTTGCTTCTGTTTCTGCTGAAAGTACGTCGGGGTTGAGTGCTGAACCGACGTCACTGAGTGTCACGACCCGCACCCTGATTAGGGACACGAGAACGTGGGTACGTCCAGCCTACGCCGCAGTGTCGGCGGTAGAACGCTGTATAGGTCATCTATAACAACTAACATCTAACAATAAGATATATAAACCTGTCATCTCCACACGGAGGTATAACATAACATCTCAACTCTATATCTCAAACACAAGTCTAGGAAAGATAAAGATAGAACATGATATGGAATCAGACGTAAGAAAGGAACTGAAATATAAATAGAGTTATCACACTACACAAAGTAGATATCCAACACAATAAGTACAAAACCTGAAATATAACTAAGTCACAACTAACAATCGGAACAATCCGATACAAAATGAAAACTATAAACACTAGACTAGACTAGGCACCCTCTACTGAACTAGATGCTCCTCAGGCTCCTGAAGGTCACCCTCATGTGTCCCATAGAAGGTAGGACAGTCACCATCATCATCTGTAATATTTTCAACAGGTCCAGTCAAGACAGAAACGAGCACAATACATCTCACGCAGTTCATATCATGTTGGGAAATTTAAAACATGCATAGAGTAAGATACATGGACTGTAAAGAATATATATAAAAACGAGAGAGATTTGATAACTGGAAATATCTATATATATGATAAGTAAGAATTGTAGGTAACCTGTGATTTAGAGCATGATATGGTTATATAAACGGGTTAGAACATATACAAGATTTCACAAGATTGCACAAGATGGAATTTTGATCATATAACTATTTCCTACTCACCCTCCCCAATCAATACACAAGGATCCGGTCAAGTTACGTTACCTTGCACAAGAGATTTTTATCATGTTTGCTCACGTGATCATGAGAGTACAAGATTGTACAAGAGTATACATGAAAACGGTGTACATAAAATACAAGATGTTCGTGAAAAGCACATGACAACTGTATTTGATGCACCCCGAGGGGGATAACATCGCATGACAAGATCCATATAGTACCAATCCGTGATAATAACGTGACAGCATCATGTAAAGTAATCTAGAGCAAGAATATAAATCCTAACAAGTATGAAAAGATCAGAGAATGTACTCGCCTGTCACCCTGTATGACTGATATGAATAGATGTCCGAACTGGTGTCACAGAGTCCTATTTAGAGTAAAATAGGTCACAATATATCTACAATGGTAAAATTAGAGTATACAATGCATACTACATGATTCTAGGTCAATCTGGTCAAAAGTCAACTCTAAAAGTCAAACTAGGTCAAACTAGTCAAAATTTGGTCAACTAATGTCAAACTAGTTAAGGTTAGTCAATTCTAGGTCAAACTTAGACTAACTAAGGTTTTGGTCAACATAGACTAGTCACAAGATCACTAGGCTAAGGGTCAACCATTAACAATCTAAGTCAACTCCATAGGGCTAACCCAAATCATGACACAACTCCTAATTATCCCACTTAACCCCATACATATCTTCATCTATATAGGATTACCCTCATAATCTATATGGTTAACCTAATCATCTAGTTAGGGTTTAGTCAAACTTAGTCAAATAGTCCTTCTATGTTTATCCAAGTCATTTATAGGTCAATTAGGTCAAGGTTTGACCTATAGTTGACTTTGGTCAACAATGGTCAACAAGACTACCTAGGTCAACCATTCAAGAGCAAATTAGGCCAAGTATAGGGCAACCCCCTATTAGCCATAGGCTAGTATATCTAGGACACTACCACATATATATAGGTATCTTAGATATATACTCATATCCATACAATATATATATATACATAGGTCATCTCATATATATATATATATATATATATACATATCTACAATGTATACACCATATATCCAACTTATATAATACCATATATATATATACATAACCTATATATATATATATATATATATATATATACAACATACATATATACATATATATATATATAGAGAGAGAGAGAGAACAATAGAGAGAGATTGAGAGTGAACAAGAGAGAGAGGGATTTGAGTGTGTGGGGTGTGTGTGGGTGTGAACATGTGTGTGTGAGGGGGGTCATGGGAAGGAGTAGTGGTGTGTGTGTTGTGTGTAACAGTGAGAGGGGGGTGTGTTCTCAGAAAACTGAGATAGGGGGGACACACAAACACACACATACATATATGCATATATACATATATCCATATCTACTTATATACATACATATACACACTCACATACTTATGTACACACACACACACATACTTATATACATATATATACAGTATATATACACACTAATATACGTATATATATACATAAAAATCAATTTAAAATTCAAAATAAATACTGAATAATATCATGAATTATTGTTCATAACTGAACATTAGGGGAAAAACCAAATTCGATGCAAAAACCTAGCTAATACCCAAAACCAAGGGTTGGTAATCGAGCCCCTAGGTGTACATGTGTCGTAGGTGTCCCTAGGTGTCCACCACGACACGACACGGCGTGTCCAGTGGTGAAAATACCCAATCGGGTAAATTGACAGTGCACAGTGTCGTGCTAAGGTGCATACGCGTGTAGAACACGACACACGTGTCCATAGGTCTCGTGCACACGTGTGTAGGTTCGTCTAGAGTCAGGCTAGGTGTCCCAGTGTCTGTCTCGTGTCCAAGTGTCTCACAGTGTCGACACGAGGCCCGTATCAGAGCCTAACTGTGCGTGCGTGTGTGTGTGGACAGCACAAATCAGTGCGAGCTTGATAACATCGTGAATACCAAACCAACTCGACCCAAACTTTGTGTGTGTCGTGTCAGACATTAGACCCATGTGTCCACAAAGTTTCGTGCCATATAGTGTCGTGTCGTGTCCTGTGTCGAGCCCGAGTAGCAGGGGAGAACACAGACACAGTGCACTGCCTCGTGCAGCGAGGATAGAGCCTCGTGGACACGACACACACATGGATACGTGTCGTGCTCGTGTCAGGGTGTAGCCTAGGTCTAGGGCTAGGGATTAGGCATGACACTTTGTGTCTACGTCGTGTCTAGACACGATACGAAGGCCGTGTCAGTGTGTGTTTAACACTGTGTACAGTGTAGTGCACGGTCAGTGCGTGTCGAATTTCTCACTCGACACGACACGAAGTATCACGAAACTCGAGGGGGGGCTTGTCAGAGGGTGCCCCCACCTCTGTCCCAAGTGGCACGTGTCCACGTGTCCAATTCATGGAGAAAACAGTATCGAGTTTCATGGACAGTGCACAGTGTGTGCACAGCGTGTTTGTGTCCATTTTGGACACGGATACGACACGATAACGTGCTCAGTCAACTAGGGTTGTGTCCTACATGTCTAGGGCTACCCAAAAATATAATTTGTTTTGGAAAATAATGACTTTTGTTCCTAAGTGGCATTTTACCAAACACTGAAATTTAAACACAGATACATGTCCGATACGGACACCAAACCAAACCTATTTTCTACCAAACTTGACACACAGCTAGGGTTTACCTATATGCATACAATTATGAAGAGAAAACACAATATTAACTAGGTTTGGGGATATTTACCTATGAGTGCAAAACTCAAGAAAAAGCCTAGAATAGGGGGGGTGTCCTCTTCACTTGTTGGTGCCCAAGTCCTTGTGTCCAGCTTGCTAGCCTCCCTTAGCACTCTTGATGTTGTAGGGTCCCAATGCAAAAGACTAGAGGGAAAAAGGAGTTGAAATGAACAAGTTGTGAGGGTTTGAAGGAAAGGGAATTTCTAGGTTTAAAACATGTAAATTTGTATGCAAGGGTTTGATATGATTATATATGAAGGGTAGTGATAGGGGGGGTGCCCATGGCTGGTCATAGGGTGTGGGGAGGGGGTGTCCATGAAGACTTTTGTGTCTTTCTTTTTGGTTAAGGTTTGGACTTCTAGGTAAGGAATGATATTTTGAGGGGTTTAAGGAAAATATCTAATATGTAAATATCTAGATATTTTCACTACTTTAACCAATGACTAAATCTATCCTAAAGCTTCTAGGTTAGTAGCTAACCTCTAGATTAGGGTAAACTAGGTTAGGGACTAACATGGTACTTAACAATAATTAAAATAATTCTAAAAACACATAATTCCAAATAAAATCTAGTAAATTACCAAAATACCCTTTTAGGCTAAAAATCACTAATTTGATGTTCTAAGCCTATGGCTAGGCTCACATGGTCATGGTAGTCTCTAGGTTATGAAATCTCTAGAGTTTACACTAGGGTTATACTAGTAAAATCATAAAGTCATAAGTCGTGACTTAGAAAATAGTTTTAATTAACTAAAAATCACCAAAAATTATAATATGGTTTAAATATCATTATTAAATAATTAAAATTACAAAATTTTAAAATTACCCTCATTTTAGAAACTGGGTGCTACAAGTCCACCCTCCTTAGAAAATTTCGTCCTCGAAATTAGAATGGTCATACTCCTTCTAGGTTAAACACCCCAACAATCACAGTCTCAAGCGCACAGTCCGATAATCATATGCGTCTATCCAAAATCATGATACTCGGAATCTTCGTCATGCTAGTGAGCAAGGCTACGATATTCACAGAGTCCTCGACTAAGGCACATACCTCTAGAATCATGGTATTTAAAATTTTTGCATTGCCGCATGCTTGGCCACGAAAACCTTAAATTCCCACACCCGAGAAATACGTCCAAAATCTGACTATATGTCCTCACTATGCCAGCTAACATGACTATAGAAGACTCTAGATCCCATAATCGAGACGACCTAGCCCATACGACTTATCTCTGAAGAAAATAATTTACAATAAAAAATTCGAACAAAATTTATCAACTACAAGGAACAGATAGAATCAAATTTCAAGATAGTTATAAGGAGGCAAATGCGGGAATAGAATCGAAAAGATTGGAACCTGCAATCAGCTCTCCCTCTGCCTGTGCATCATCGACTGCCATGGCGAAAGCTCGCCCCGGCTGGCCTCCCTTGGCCTGCTGCTGATGCTGGGCAAACTTCTGCTGCTGAGTCTGCAACGGTGGCCCCGTCTGCTGCCCTGTCGGAGCCCTAGCTCCTGCTGCTGCCTGAGCCAATCGTGCTAAGTTCTTGGGGCACTCCCTCAACTGATGCTCTGCTGAACCACAAAGCAAACACAGGCCCTGCCTCTTCCTGCAGTCGTCCCATCCGTGACCTTGC
This sequence comes from Iris pallida, assembly GCA_029216955.1. Lineage (NCBI taxonomy): Eukaryota > Viridiplantae > Streptophyta > Magnoliopsida > Asparagales > Iridaceae > Iris > Iris pallida. The sequence continues at coordinate 8,334,632 of JANAVB010011399.1, forward strand.
TTCTTGCAGAAGTTACATATAGGGTGCTGTTGCTGCATGGGTGCCTGCTGGTGAAGTATATGTCTCTGGCCCTGAAATGGTTGCTGAACTGGCCTTTGTTGTATGTGAGGGCGCTTGGCTGGCCCTGCACTAGAACTAGCCCCTAAGGTATCACTGCCCCTCTTCGGCTTGAGGCCGAAGTCCTCCTCTGCTGTTATGCTCTAATTATTATTATTATTATTTTTATAATGATAATGATAATCATAATATTTTTTTACTTAAAATATAAAACTTTACATTTGGACCCCTAGAAAAATTTTGTAATTACAAATTTTTTTTCCTCACCAACTCAAATGGTGAGGTGTCATGTAAGGAATGACATGTGGCATTACAAAATGCTACTTGGTTCCCTTTCATGAAGAGCAACACTCTCCATTAAACACCTCACCCCTCTTCTCCTATATTTATTTTTCTCACACACCACTCTCCAGCACACCCACACACCCGACCACACTCTTCCCCCTTTTCCTTCTTCCACTCTTCATTTTCCTCCTCCCTCCATCTTCATCTACTACTACTGCTGCTCCTACCATTGCTGCTACTGCTGCTAAGCTACTGCCGCTGCTCTCCGCCCGGACCCGTCGCCTCCGCCCTTCGCCCGGACCCGCTGTCGCCGCCCGAGCACACCGCCAGCCCCCCGCACCCGACGCCGGCCACCTCCGCCACCTCCAGCACCACTCATCTCCTTCTCCCCTTCCAAAATCAAAAACCTAGGTAAAAATTTCCTTTCTTCTTCTCAAATTCTTTTCCAATTCTAAACCTAGGTTAGGGTTTTTACTAACAAAAAATATATTTTGAAAACTATTGTTGGATTCAATTAGGAAATTGGTGGGAAACCTAGGTCATCTTCAAGAAAGGCAAGTTCCTCTCCTTGAAATCCTATTATGTTCATAAGTTGTTTGTAAAAATGTCTATCCGAAAATATATTTTCCTTTCCGTTCTTATGTCTTTGAACATTATAAGTATGATCCATTTTCATCAATATTCTATCAATACTTCAATATATAAGTTCTTCCCTTTTCTTCTTAAAATATTGTCTAATTAAATTCCTAATTTCATTGATTAAATATATTCATTATCCATTTCTGAAATTTAGGTGAAATTATGATAAATTCAATTTTGTAAAAACCAAGTATGAATACAAGTACCTGAAAATTGAAAGAATTCAATTACAGACGAAATTGATATATATATATATATATATATATATATATATATATATATATATATATATATATATATATATATATATATATATATATATATATATATATATACAAATGGACACTTAGTGAAAAAGAAATTGGGACACAATACAAATGGATACATCGGTTTAAATTTATATGTGATTGCAAGCAATTGCGTGTGTGAAATACAACCAAGTAATTATATTTATATATATATATATATTTTATATATATATATATATATATATATATATATATATATATATATATATATAATGCATGAACATATAAGTTGGACTCAATAGGTAGAACACGGAATAGACGGATACTTCAACTTTAAATTTTATATTATATGAATTCAAACCAAAGATTTTATATATTTACCTTGACACATTAAGTGAACTAAATCCGTATACTTATATTTATATGGACACTTACAAGTTGACATAACTTAGGGGCTCAATCGTTACGCTTAAAGGAAAAATATGCATATGTAAATTTTATACTTCTTTGAGCAATATTGAAATAATTCTCCTTCAATTTTGTCAAATCTGTCCTTAATATAAAATATCCATATTTAATAAATTTGGTTCTCATTATATAGTCAAAATGAGTATTTTTAAGCCCTTATATGATAGATTGACCATACACTTGAAGGTTTTAATATTAAACTTCCTTTGCATAACAAAAAGGCTCAAATACGAGTATGTCTAGTAAGTATAAGTTAGATGAAAATTTAGATTTAAATTGTTATTATAACAATTCTGTCCACTTTATAAAATATATCCAAATGGCATACATTGACATGATTATTTCAGTTTTACAAATGCCCATATATCAAGGTACCTTACATTTAACAAAATTTCAATTCTTTAAACTATTTTATCCCGAACCAATGTCACAAAGAGTATAAAATTGTAAACTTTAAGTCTTGACACTTGGAAGCAAGTTTTTGATATGATTTGTGTTACTAACAATTCTATTTTTGATAATTTAGCAAGCTGCGATAATCAGGAAAACTTGCTTAATTATTTAAATTGCTTGCCAAGGTAATAAGCTTTCAAAACTACACTTTTACTTTATTTTTGGTTTCCGGTGTTGAGAGTTGCTCCACCGAAGGGGTCGGCGAACCCGAATTATTAACTGCGTGGTTTTCGGTGTTGAGGGTTGCTCCACCGAAGGGGTCGGCGAGCCCGGGTTTCATATATATATATTATCATCTCTTGTAAAATTTCGGGGTCTCCAAATACAAAGGAGACTCTGCCGAATTTTTCAGAAATTTCAAGAGATAGATTAATTCTCGACCATTCCAAGAAATTTTAGATGATTTTATAAGCTTTAGAGAATATTTAGGATATGTATAAGACATGTATCATAAGTTGAATTAAAACTCCTTATATTCCACTTGGTAGTTTAAATTCAAATACTATTTCGGAAAAGTTGATTTCTAAATATCATTCAAGTAGACATCTTACATAATGCATTTTAGCCTCCTTAGATAAATAAATTCCTTATTTGTGATTGTAAAATATACATTTAGAAATCATAGGAAGCATTGGGAGGGGAGAACAACCCGAATATCACCTTTACAGCTCCGCAACATAATAACCAAAGACTGATCAGTACACTAGCTCATTCGTAGGGCCATACGAATTGAGTATGTGAGACTTAGCTCACTTGGCCCATGAGAGGCAGGGCCAGATTTTAATAATCTGAGCCATCCATTTAGCCCGTGAGAGGCAGGGCCGGATTTAATTCCGTGCCATCCAATAACTGTACCTCTTCGACAGTAACATCGATTTGGTGATTTTCTGGGTTCAAGAGAGACTCAGTACATTTAAGCCCAAGAGAGGCAGGGCCGGATTCTAAGCACCGTGCCACCAAGTCATAACCTGATCCCAGGTATACGGGATTGTTGTCGGAAAAAGCTGATTAGAAAAGTATTCGGAAGGGTTGTTCTCAAAATAGCATTTTCATATGTTATTATACATATTTAGTGTTATGTAATAGATAGGAATAATTAATATTGAGATATGCAATTTACTCTCATGAAAGTAAAACTAACCTCCAAATTTTCAAGACTTATCATTTATTATTTACTCTCATTTATTATTTCTATCATTTATCTACCTTCCTTGACCGAGGACTTGCTTGTCGTTTCTAAACGACCTAGTAATTGTTCACTAGGTGAGGACGACGTTCCGAAAAATCCTATACCCCTGGATGATGATGAATAGACGATCTGCGAGAATTTCTAGAGAAGGCAACCGAAAGTCGATAGCTAGTCTGATGTATAACATTTTTGTTGTAACTACAATTTAGAGTTATTGTACCTTTAGAAATACTTTTGATGTAAATATAATTAAAGTTGTACTTATGAAAGTGATCTGTTCTTGTATTTTTCCATTCTGCTGATTTACGGGCGACAATCGCAAATTTGGCGCGTAGCCTGGGGATGTGTTCTTTGACGTCACCCGCATTGCCTGAATAAGTCCCCTACGGAACTTACAAGCCTTCTGCCCCTCATCCTGGATCATATCGGGAGCGAACCTGCTAAGGCGGAAGAACTCTGCTGCATACTCGTCCACCGACGAGTTCCCCTGCACTAGACCTACCAACTGGCCCTCCAATGCTGTAAGAGCCACGTCCGGGAAGAACTTCTCCTTGAAGAGCCTCCGGAAGTTCTCCCAAGTCAGCCCTCTCACCGACGCACGAGGATCCGTACGGTACCATATCAGCGCAATGTCGAAGAATCGGCTGGCTGCGGCCGAAACCCAAAGTGCTCTAGGAAGCTCTGCCAGCTCCATGCTCCGCTGCACATCCTCTAGCCAATCATCTGTATAGAGGATTCCCTCCGTGCCTGTGAAGTCCCTGGAGCTCATCTTCCTGAAGTCCAATACTGTCCCTGGCCTGGACTGCTGCTGGTACGGCTGCTGGCCAGTAGGGCCCTGCACCGTACCCGGTGTCACTCTCTCTACTGCTGCCAGGGTAAGCTGATGCGAGTTCTCCATAGTCTGCCTCAGCATCTCGATCTATCGGTGCGACGCCTCCGACTGGCGCTGTGACGCCTTTGCCTGGGCCCGCTGTGTCTCCATCATCTGCTGAAGGAGAAGGAACATATGATGCGTATCCGTCGGTACCGGTGGTGGTGGCGGCAGTATCTCCGGAACAACGGCCGTAACCCTCTGGGGTGGAGGTGGTAGACCTCCCTGTGCAACTGCCTGGGCCTCCAAAATAGTAGAATCACTGGGGGCAGTCTCGTGAACCTCCTCCTCTGCCTGATCAGATCTCTCAGGCAAACTACTCGATCCAGTGGCCTGCGGGTGCGTCTTCGTCATCCTGGAGACGAATTGAAACAAAGAGATCAATATGGCACATGAGTAGATTATCAAAGAAGGACAGTTAATTTAATACAAGGTGAATAATCATGATAATCAAAGATCAGAAATTTCTTAGGTGTGATTGAGAAACTCCTATCATGTCCTAGGTCCTACGTCCTAATTGCAGGCTCGTAATTAGTACTCTAAGTCGAGCACCATTACGAGATCGCACTAATTGTGACACAGACCTGCATGGGCCACCACAAAAAATGTGTCACGACCCGCACCCTGATTAAGGACACGAGAACGTGGGTACGTCCAGCCTACGCCGCAGTGTCGGCGGTAGAACGCTGTATAGGTCATCTATAACAACTAACATCTAATAATAAGATATATAAACCTGTCATCTCCGCACAGAGGTATAACATAACATCTCAACTCTATATCTTAAACACAAGTCTAGAAAAGATAAAGATAGAACATGATATAGAATCAGACGTAAGAAAGGAACTGAAATATAAGTAGAGTTATCATACTACACAAAGTAGATGTCCAACACAATAAGTACAAAATCTGAAATATAACTAAGTCACAACTAACAATTGGAACAATCCGATACAAAATGAAAACTATAAACACTAGACTAGACTAGGCACCCTCTACTGAGCTAGATGCTCCTCAGGCTCCTGAAGGTCACCCTCATGTGTCCCATAGAAGGTAGGACAGTCACCATCATCATCTGTAATATTTTTAACAGGTCCAGTCAGGACAGGAACGAGCACAATACATCTCACGCAGTTCATATCATGTTGGGAAATATAAAGCATGCATAGAGTAAGATACATGGACTGTAAGAATATATATAAAAACGAGAGAGATTTGATAACTAGAAATATCTATATATATGATAAGTAAGAATTGTAGGTAACCTGTGATTTAGAGCATGATATGGTTATATAAACGGGTTAGGACATATACAAGATTTCACAAGATTGCACAAGATGGAATTTTGATCATATAACCATTTTCTACTCACCCTCCCCAATCAATACACAAGGATCCGGTCAAGTTACGTTACCTTGCACAAGAGATTTTTATCATGTTTGCTCACGTGATCATGAGAGTACAAGATTGCACAAGAGTATACATGAAAGCGGTGTACATAAAATACAAGATGTTCGTGAAAAGCACATGACAACTGTATTTGATGCACCCCGAGGGGGATAACATCGCATGACAAGATCCATATAGTACCAATCCGTGATAATAACGTGACAGCATCATGTAAAGTAATCTAGAGCAAGAATATAAATCCTAACAAGTATGAAAAGATCAGAGAATGTACTCGCCTGTCACCCTGTATGACTGATATGAATAGATGTCCGAACTGGTATCACAGAGTCCTATTTAGAGTAAAACAGGTCACAATATATCTACAATGGTAAAATTAGAGTATACAATGCATACTACATGATTCTAGGTCAATCTGGTCAAAAGTCAACTCTAAAAGTCAAACTAGGTCAAACTAGTCAAAATTTGGTCAACCAATGTCAAACTAGTTAAGGTTAGTCAATTCTAGGTCAAACTTAGACTAACTAAGGTTTTGGTCAACATAGACTAGTCACAAGATCATTAGGCTAAGGGTCAACCATTAACAATCTAAGTCAACTCCATAGGGCTAACCCAAATCATGACACAACTCCTAATTATCCCACTTAACCCCATACATATCTTCATCTATATAGGATTACCCTCATAATCTATATGGTTAACCTAATCATCTAGTTAGGGTTTAGTCAAACTTAGTCAAATAGTCCTTCTATGTTTATCCAAGTCATTTATAGGTCAATTAGGTCAAGGTTTGACCTATAGTTGACTTTGGTCAACAATGGTCAACAAGGCTACCTAGGTCAACCATTCAAGAGCAAATTAGGCCAAGTATAGGGCAACCCCCTATTAGCCATAGGCTAGTATATCTAGGACACTACCACATATATATAGGTATCTTAGATATATACTCATATCTATACAATATATATATACATAGGCCATCTCATATATATATATATATATATATATATATATATATATATATATATATCTACAATGTATACACCATATACCCAACTTATATAATACCATATATATATATATATACATAACCTATATATATATATATATATATATATATATATATATATATATATTTTATATATATATATATATATATATATATATACAACATACATATATATATATATATATACAACATACAAAAAAAAAACAAAAAAAAAAAAAAATATATATATATATATATATATATATATATATATATACAACATACATATATACATATATATATATATATAGAGAGAGAGAGAGAACAATAGAGAGAGATTGAAAGTGAACAAGAGAGAGAGGGATTTGAGTGTGTGGGGTGTGTGTGTGGGTGTGAACATGTGTGTGTGAGGGGGGTCATGGGAAGGGGTAGTGGTGTGTGTGTTGTGTGTAACAGTGAGAGGGGGGTGTGTTCTCAGAAAACTGAGATAGGGGGGACACACAAACACACACATACATATATGCATATATACATATATCCATATCTACTTATATACATACATATACACACTCACATACTTATGTACACACACACACACATACTTATATACATATATATACAGTATATATACACACTAATATACGTATATATATATATATATACATAGAAATCAATTTAAAATTCAAAATAAATACTGAATAATATCATGAATTACTGTTCATAACTGAACATTAGGGGGAAAACCAAATTCGATGCAAAAACCTAGCTAATACCCAAAACCAAGGGTTGGTAATCGAGCCCCTAGGTGTACATGTGTCATAGGTGTCCCTAGGTGTCCACCACGATACGATACGGCGTGTCCAGTGGTGAAAATACCCAATCGGGTAAATTGACAGTGCACAGTGTCGTGCTAAGGTGCACACGCATGTAGAACACGACACACGTGTCCATAGGTCTCGTGCACTCGTGTGTAGGTTCGTCTAGAGTCAGGCTAGGTGTTCCAGTGTCTGTCTCGTGTCCAAGTGTCTCACAGTGTCGACACGAGGCCCGTATCAGAGCCTAACTGTGCGTGTGTGTGGACAGCACAAATCAGTGCGAGCTTGATAACATCGTGAATACCAAACCAACTCAACCCAAACTTTGTGTGTGTCGTGTCAGACATTAGACCCATGTGTCCACAAAGTTTCGTGCCATATAGTGTCGTGTCGTGTCCTGTGTCGAGCCCGAGTAGCAGGGGAGAACACAGGCACAGTGCACTGCCTCGTGCAGCGAGGACAGAGCCTCGTGGACACGACACACACGTGGATACGTGTCGTGCTCGTGTCAGGGTGTAGCCTAGGTCTAGGGCTAGGGATTAGGCATGACACTTTGTGTCCACGTCGTGTCTAAACACGATACGAAGGCCGTGTCAGTGTGTGTTTAACACTGTGTATAGTGTAGTGCACGGTCAGTGCGTGTCAAATTTCTCACTCGATACGACACGAAGTGTCACGAAACTCGAGGGAGGGCTTGTCAGAGGGTGCCCTCACCTCTGTCCCAAGTGGCACGTGTCCACGTGTCCAATTCGTAGAGAAAACAGTATCGGGTTTCAGGGACAGTGCACAGCGTGTTTGTGTCCATTTTGGACACGGATACGACACGATAACGTGCTCAGTCAACTAGGGTTGTGTCCTACATGTCTAGGGCTACCCAAAAATATAATTTGTTTTGGAAAATAATGACTTTTGTTCCTAAGTGGCATTTCACCAAACACTGAAATTTAAACACAGATACGTGTCCGATACGGACACCAAACCAAACCTATTTTCTACCAAACTTGACACACAGCTAGGGTTTACCTATATGCATGCAATTATGAAGAGAAAACACAATATTAACTAGGTTTGGGGATATTTACCTATGAGTGCAAAACTCAAGAAAAAGCCTAGAATAGGGGGGGTGTGTCCTCTTCACTTGTTGGTGTCCAAGTCCTTGTGTCCAGCTTGCTAGCATCCCTTAGCACTCTTGATGTTGTAGGGTCCCAATGCAAAAGACTAGAGGGGAAAAGGAGTTGAAATGAACAAGTTGTGAGGGTTTGAAGGAAAGGAAATTTCTAGGTTTAAAACATGTAAATTTGTATGCAAGGGTTTGATATGATTATATAGGAAGGGTAGTGATAGGGGGGGTGCCCATGGCTGGTCATAGGGTGTGGGGAGGGGGTGTCCATGAAGACTTTTGTGTCTTTCTTCTTGGTTAAGGTTTGGACTTTTAGGTAAGGAATGATATTTTGAGGGGTTTAAGGAAAATATCTAATATGTAAATATCTAGATATTTTCACTACTTTAACCAATGACTAAATCTATCCTCAAGCTTCTAGGTTAGTAGCTAACCTCTAGATTAGGGTAAACTAGGTTAGGGACTAACATGATACTTAACAATAATTAAAATAATATTAAAAACACATAATTCCAAATAAAATCTAGTAAATTACCAAAATACCCTTTTAGGCTAAAAATTACTAATTTGATGTTCTAAGCCTATGGCTAGGCTTACATGGTCATGGTAGTCTCTAGGTTATGAAATCTCTAGAGTTTACACTAGGATTATACTAGTAAAATCACAAAATCATAAGTCGTGACTTAGAAAATAGTTTTAATTAACTAAAAATCACCAAAAAATCATAATATGGTTTAAATATCATTATTAAATAATTATAATTACAAAATTTCAAAATTACCCTCATTTTAGAAACTGGGTGCTACACTGAGGCCGCTTGCCTCGGAGCTCCAATAGTCAAAGTCCTGGCTGCCGGGGCTGGGGCTGAAGACTGATTCATTTGACTATGGGACCGCTTCCGACCTCCGGTCCTGTCCACTATTCTCTGAGAGGTATACTCGTGCCTCCTCGCTGCTCGCAATACCGCATCATAGGTCTGATGCTCGAACTGTTTTACTGCCAATATAATCTCCAAGTGAAGTCCCTGTTGGAACCTCTGCGCTCTGTCAAACTCGGTTGCCACCAAGGTGGGAGAAAACCGACTGAGTCTGGAAAACTCGGCCGCATAACCGTCGACCGTCCTTCCCATCTGCTTAAGATTACTGAACCTGGTCTGCAAGTCATACCGAGCCACTGCATCATAATACTTGGTCTGGAACTTTTTGCTGAACACTACCCAGGAGACAGGTGTTGCCAATCCTACTGCTTATGCGGCCCACCAACTGCGGGCTAGATCCAATAACTGTAGACGCACCACAGCCACCTTCTCGTCTTCTGGAATCTTCGCGGCTTCGAGAATCACCTCTATATCTTGTAGCCAAGCATCGGCAGCAATGGCATCCTCGCTGCCATCGAAGAAGGGAGGGTTCAGGCGCTTGAAACTATTGATCGCAATGTTCCCTCGGAGACGACTTCTATTCAGAGCATCTTGTACTACTTGGTGCAGGGCATCTCCCTGACGATCTTGGGACGCAAGCAACTCACGGATGAGTCCTACCAATCCTCCATCCTCTGACCCTGCTGGCTGGACGGGCTGAACTGGCGGTACTAGTTCTCCAGGAGGCACGGCTCGGGAGGCTGCTGCTGAGGACTGAGCTCCTTCTGGCTGATCAATAGGAACGATGTCACTGAAGCAATGACATCAGGGATATTAAGGAAGGACCAGGATAGATCAATGATACAAGCATGTTATCAAGTCAGGAATTCAGGAAGATAAGAAGATACGAGTGGAGATCAAAGGCGAGTACAGATTGAGACATCTATCCGGTAAACCCTCACACATCTTGATTTACAAGACCTGCATGGGCCACCACTTAAACCATGTCACGCCCCAGAACCAGAATACTGGAGAGCGGGGGCAGACATAGCCAGCTACGTATAACGGAATGGAATCCACGCCGCTATACGGTCACGGCTGTCTAGATATGTGAGGGTTTCACTACAATCCATCAGTCTCTTAAGGTCATCAAATAGCCTATTGTCTCAATCTCAACCAACTAATAATAATTACAAGATGTCAGACCACCAAATACACAATAGTAAGGCGTCCCATACATTATATATCCAGAATGATCATGAAGCTAGTCGTTACAAAATGTTAGGACTAGCAAGAGTTCAGTCATACATGATCAACCCCCGGGGCTTGTCAATCATGTTACAGCCCGTAGGCAGACAGTAAGTAAATACAATCGAGCTAACACTTGCTCGTCGGCTAAACGCCTCAAAAGAATAATGTACAATATTACAGTGGGAGAACAAAAGAAACCTACTCGATGTCCTGGTTATGCCTGGTGACCACCATCGGGCTGAAAAGCAGGGAGATCCTTTGGTGCTGCTCCGGTATCTGGCCATACAAAACCAGCTGGGTCAGACCCCAGAAAGAGCAAGTGCCACAAAGGAGGCTTCACTTAAGAACTAAAACCAATAATTCATTATCATTCAATATGTAAGAAAACAACAATAAGTAACGCAGATTGAGGTTTGTGCACTACCAATGCACTTATCCCAATCAGAGGAAATGATTAAGTAAAGCATCATGACATAAGATAACTGGATAATCATGCTAAATAAATATAGCTGGGCAATATATGAAGAGAAGACGAAGATACTATTCCGGAAGTCAGGTTACAATCCTTAAACCAAACAAGGACCGAGATTGTAACCCTTCACCTGAACAGAACATAGTCTCCTGATCATTTATTGCTAAAGGTGACAATCATTAAGGTGAAAAGGAGAGAGTACAATGATAAAAGCGACAATGAAGAGTGCAATACGCTAGAGTGACAATAGAGTACAATCGTTATAGTGACAATCTGGAGTGACAATCATTCAATCATTCTGGTACAATCTTAAAATCAATCAATTCTAGACAATACTATACTAGACTAGACTCCATCCAAGCAATCACGGCCAATCATGCTCAATTATCAATTCCAAACATATCAAGTAAATTCATGATTATCAAGTTCAGGACAAAAGGCGTAAGGATATAAAATGGACGTTAAACATCTAATAAAATATCAATATACAAGGCTATAGAAGACCCAGGGTAATCAGGCTACGCTCAGGTCAGGCTACGCTCAGGTCGGCATACGCTCAGGTCGGCATACGCTCAGGCAGCATACGCTTCCCAAAAGGCAGCGTATGTACTCCATACGACTCCTCATCAAGGTAGCGTATGGGGTCCATACGACTCCTCGTCAAGCAAGCGAGCGTATGCGAGTCATACGCTTCCAAAAGGCAGCGTATGTACTCCATACGACTCCTTGTCAAGCAAGCGAGCGTATACGAGTCATACGCTTCCAAAAGGCAGCGTATGGGGTCCATACGACTCCTTGTCAAGCAAGCGAGCGTATGCGAGTCATACGCTTCCAAAAGGCAGCGTATGGGGTCCATACGACTCCTTGTCAAACAAGCGAGCGTATGCGAGTCATACGCTTCCAAAAGGCAGCGTATGGGGTCCATACGACTCATTGTCAAGCAAGCGAGCGTATGCGAGTCATACGCTTCCAAAAGGCAGCGTATGGGGACTGCGCTGCGCTAAAGAGCGCACGCAACTCAGTGGCCCAAGCTAAAAAGCTCGTGCACTGCTCACTGTCTTCTCCAAAACAGCAAGAACTCCATGGTTGAACCCAAAGCTTCAAAAGTCCATAACTTGGTCAAAATAAGTCCAAATCCAACTTTTCAAAGGTCAAAATTGGGTAGAATAAAATTCTCTACAACATGGAACCATCAAAACTTGAAAACAAAGAAGTTTGATAGATCAAAACCACCAAAATCCAAAAATAATTGATTTCTAGATCTACAAAAATCAAAGCCTCAAAATAGAAAATGATAAGTTCTAATGTGTCTTAGAAACATGAGGAGAAGCTAATGGAACAATAAAAATGGGTTCTCTTGTGGAAGCAAGTTGCACTTGCCTAAGGGGTGTTCTTGGTTGGTGGTGGGTTTAATGGAGAAGGAAGAAGAGTAAATGAGAAAGTGGAGGAGAGAGAAAAGTTAGGTGGGTTATAAAGGGGGATGGTGGTGGTAGGTAGGGGGTTCACCCCTATGGTTCATAATGAACCAAGCAAACAAAACCAAGCCAAACCATCCCAGGAATAAACCAAGCCCAAATAAACCAATGAACCATTAAAATCAATTAAACTATCAATGCCAATAAAACCAAGCCAATGCAAAATAAACCAAGATAACTAACCATGAATAAATAAAATATGGGTCCAAACACGTATACGTACACTAAATACGTATCACGAATTTGGAACATTACAGTTTGTCTTAGCGTCGGTCCGATAGCGTCTCTATCGACATACAGTCTAAGTGTATCTTATTCTCGTCCGAGCGATGTTCAATCTCGCTCGCAAACTTGATCGCACCAAAAAGTCTAGGTACGTAATACTCGGCACAACATAGCCAAAATCTGTGTGCATAGCCATTCCGTTCGGGCTATACTCTGGTCTCGCACATTCGGTCGCTAGTATTAGTATAAAGTCATTCGGGCACGTACACCATTTGCTAACTTTAGCATGGGTTTCTTTCAACTCGAATTTGACACAGTTCAGCACAAAGGCCTTCGCATATCGATTCCATTCAATTGAATACTTGCATGGGCTATTAAAAATATTAGACTTATTATATGGAACATCCCAAGGCACAACGAGAGAGAGCGTACACTTCTTTTACTTCCAAATGAGCTTTTAAAACTGAGAGAATCGACATGAAGTCCAAGGACGTAAAGTTGTGCTCTGATACCAATCTGTCACGTCCTGCTCCCGGAGGAGCGATCGTCCTCGCTAAGGCATGATGCCGCGTGAGCCTAGGTTGCGCTCACGCAAGGCCAGGTCATGAAACGGTCGATTGAAAGCTAGGCCACAGAGTCTCACAGAGTGTCCCCATTTGCAGCAGAAAGTAAATGAACAAAAGTTGAAACAAAACTAAGTCTTTATTGATATTCAAGAAGTATTACAAGCGGCGCTAGGCCGAGATTACAAATCACTCAAGCTCTCTCTCTCTCAAAACATAAAAGACGTGCCAAGTGGCTTACAACATGGAATGATACATGGCGATGTTTCGATACATTATGTCTTGTAAATGGTGATTCAGTTCCTTTTCAATGCTCAAAGACTTCAGAGTTGGCTCCGTGCCTTAGCATGCTCGAGGAAAGACTCTGCACCAAACGAGGTTCTCCTGTCCCCTGCAGGCAGATTGTGGTTATTAATACATTATTATGCACTGGTGGGGAGGCTAGCTCGCCCAAATCGCTATCATTACCAAAACACGTTCGCTTTAATTTTGTGCACCATCTATCGGTTGTTGTCTTTCTAATCTTGCCTTAGGATCAGTTTTATGGCATATAATATAAAGCCTATCCCGTGTTACAGATACCAAGTGTCGCATATGAATAACATACGCAACTTAACATACTTACCATACGATCTTCCCTGTTCAAGGTAAACCAAGTTAGGCAATATTTAATATATAATGACTTGATTGATTTCATAAGAAAATAAGAGCGTCATGGACGTATTTATGTCTCGGTGAACGATGTACTTAAGTTGTCAAGATGTGTCATACTTAAATTTTATTCAGTTGCGTTTCGTTCAGATACTCATGTTTTTCTCAAGATGTTTTGTTCTCAAGTTTGTTTGGATATGTTTCTTTCAGTTACTCAGTTGTTTAGATTTCTTAGATTTTTTTGTTTCAATGCAAGGTCTCGCACGCAGATTGCCGCAATCTAGCCAACTTAATCTATATGCACCAGTCGCTGGCGTCACAAGCCATTTGGTCTATTATTATGGTATTCGTAGTGATGTTACCTATCAAGCGTGATGGCTAGTACACCCTGATAGGCTACGCAATACCCGACTTACGCCTCTTGGGTGCCCGAGCCCGCACCCAAGCCACCCATAAGCCATGATTCCATCTAGGCCGGTACGATGTCTTTGATCATTCCTTGGAATCCTCCTGTTCTTCGTGCACGAGTTGCCCGCGACCATTTCGTATTCTCTTTACATTTTTAACTTAACGGGCTGTCTTTGAGCCATAATCGATTATCGACTAGGTTGACGGCGACGTCTGTGCAACGCGGTAGCGAGCCCCGTTGTACGTCCCCGACATACCTGTCGCTAATCACTATTATCTTTTTACATGTCTTTCTTCTTTCATACATTCTTGGTTTCCTTTCTTTCTTTCTTTCATTCATTCATATATTCGTTCATTCATTCAGTCATTCATTCATTTGTCATTATGCAGCTCCCGGTACGGGACTGTCTTGGCAACCCAACGGTCCTGAAGCATTTCCATGTTTCTATTACTTGGCCTTGGAACGACTATTTTGATAGTCTTCCTGCCTCAATTCAGTAAACCATTCATTGTTTTATGTCTCAAGTTGTGGTACAATCTAAGTGACAAGCATTTCATTCAATATTTGAACGCATAGGAAAATCTACTTGAACACGTAAGCGTGGAGTACGGTGCGAGGGTTCAATCAAACTTTCATGTTTATTTCCATTTCTACACAAGCATACAAGATGGGATTATTCCCTTAGCTAGGTGCGTTGAGTCATTTTGTTAGCATGCATGGGGTTATCGCTTAGCGATCTAGCAATACCGTCCGTATTATTATGTGTCTAGGCTAAGCAAAGACAGGTTCATCGGAGCCACCCACCTTAGCGATGATCGCATCGGCCAAACAAGACTCCGAGCGCGGCTTTGAACATCTATGTCTGGATTCTTCTGAAGGGCCAAGTCCATTGCCTTTGCCTTAAGCGAGTCATCTCGCCGAGCAAGGCGGGGTTCGAGTCGTTGCACTTGCGCCGTTTGAGTCGGCGTTCTGCTTGGACGGAGCAGGTCATTACATCTACGACCATTGGGTCATTATCGTATGACACACGATCAACCTTAATTGTCCGGTCTTTAGAGGTGTGACACTCCATCTCTTGTGAGGTGGTCCCCACCCCTGCTCGATCTAGTTAGTTATGAAATTTTGGCAGTGTGGCACACTTTTACGGACCGACTATGTGCCAAATCTGTTATAATTAATACATTGTAGGTAGATAGACCAAATAAATTTTATATTTCAAATAGAACCAAACTAACCCATGTTAATAAAAATTCAATAAACGAATATTTCTTAAAAAGAAAAGAAAAGAAAAGAGAAGGATCATTTCCTAATGGTCCTACATGGGCACTAACTCACTCATTCCTTCGTACACCTACACAAAACACAGGATTGCCAATAATTAAACACCATAACAATTTTTTTTTGCGAGACCGACGATCGAATTTTGTGCACGCTACGTAGTGCATCTAACTCTCACCATTTCTAGAAAGAATAATACGCATCCATCCTATTCGGAATAGACGGGGGCAAATGACTGTTGCTTTCCCACGAGAGCCAATGTTGCGTTTACAACGCCATAACGTTGAAATGACAAACAAACCCGATCCTATTAAAAAATACGACTTAATTGTAACTTGATATCCTCAACTATTTCAATTTTTTCAACTTGATACCATAATCTTTTTTTTTTTTACAACTCTATATCTTGAAAAAAAAAATTGGACAAAAACATTCCTATTCGAAATTTAAAGCTACCCCTCCGCCACCACAGCCCCCCTCCCCCCCCCCCCCCCCCCCCCCCCCCCCCCCCCCTTTCAGCACCACCCCGCCCCCTCTAGTCCCCCCCCCCCCCTCGGCTGCGCCCTCCACCCCCGGTTGCAACACCGCCCGTCCCTTCCCCCCTCACTGCTGCCGTCAAGGGGTCGGGGGTAGACATGGGAGAGCATGGGTAGTTTGGAATTTTTTTGTTTTAGGGTAAGGAGTTGAAAATATTCAATAGCTGATGGTATCAAGTTGTTGAGAAAAAATTTTTAGGGTATCAATTATAAATAAGAGTTAATTATACTGACACTCCCTATGTTTCATAAGTATTACAAGACTATTCTTATTCCGAAAATAATTATACTGACCATCCTTCTCTTTTATAAATTTAATTAATCACAAGGATAGTCTCTATAGAAAATAAAAACTATAGAGGGTCTGTGTAATTACTTTCAAAGTAGGAGTGGTCCGTGTAAAAGTGTAAAACATAGGATTATAGTTAATTGAATAGTTAATGCAATTAACTACCCTTATCCCGAATAATGATTCTACACGAACCGAGAGGGGATCATGGTTCAAACCGTGTGTCACTTGTCTCCGCCTTCCATTGGTCGGTTTTTGGAGGTGGCGTTAGGAGGGGCGTCAGATAGGACGGACACGGACACGAGACCTGCGGTTTAAACCACGGTTTAAGCACCCCCTCGGGCTGGCAGGAATTACTGATTAAAAAGAGGGCAGCAAACTTTCAATCCCAGTCGGAATCATCGTCATTCACCACCTCTCGCCGGCGCCCGGCCATGTCTTCTGACCACCTCTCCGACGCCGGCGTCGATGGCGGAGACGAGAGAGAAGAAGAAGAAGACGAAGAAGAGGAAGACGCCGAAGAAGAAGAAGAAGAAGAAGAAGAGGAGGAGCCGAGATTGAAGTACCAGCGGATGGGTGGGAGCCTCCCGTCCCTCCTCTCCACCGACGCCGCCGCCTCCATCTCCGTCGCCGAGCGGATGATCGCCGTAGGCACCCACGACGGCACCGTCCACATCCTCGATTTCCAGGGGAATCAGGTCCAGATCAATCTCCTCCTCCCCCTTTTTCTTCTTCGTTCTTGATTCTTAATCGTAATTCCTCGTCGGCGTCAAAATTGGCAAAGAATTTTCCTTCTCGTCGATTAATTGGTTCTTATCATGATGCAAAATGATCGTTCTTGATTGATTCGGAGGAACTTTTTTTCTTTCTTTTCGATACAGGTCAAAGAATTTGCTGCTCATACTGCTACTGTCAACGACCTTAGCTTCGACGCCGACGGCGATTACATCGGTAGCTGCTCGGACGATGGTTCCGTGTGTATAAGCAGCCTCTTCACCGACGAAAGATTGAAATTTGAGTACCATCGCCCCATGAAAACCATAGCTATGGACCCCGACTACTCGCGGAAATCCTCGAAACGGTTTGTTGCTGGCGGCTTAGCCGGCCAGCTTTTTCTCAACACGAAGAGCTGGCTGGGCTATAGCAAACAGGTTTTGCTGGTGTTCAATTACGAGTATTAATATATGATATATTTAGGAATTGCTGTAACTGACCCGCTGTTCTTTTCCAGGTATTACATGATGGCGAAGGTCCGATACACGCAGTCAAGTGGAGAGCTAGTCTTATTGCATGGGCTAACGACGCCGGGGTGAAGGTTTATGACATTGCAGATAATGCACGCATAGCATTTGTTGAGCGGCCACGAGGCAGCCCACGCCCTGAACTTTTACTCCCTCATCTGGTTTGGCAGGTCCGTCACCAAAATAACACGTCCTACATTTCCACGAAATTTGAAATGTTATGCTAGTTACAAATTTTGGTGGGTATATGGGGAGGAAAGGGTGGGGGGTTGGAATTAACCCCTAGGGTTATTGTTCGTTAAAAAAACATAGGGTGGCCTGAGCTATTTGATGTAGAATGAAGTTACGCCCGGGAGCATTTACAGATGTTTTCTCTCTTTATTTCCCAATTAGATCTGTTGAATTGTTGCATCACATGCTAACAATAACCTGTATATATACATAGGATGACACTCTACTGGTTATTGGCTGGGGAACTAGTGTAAAAATTGCTGCCATCAGAAGTAATGCATCTCGAGGGGCCAACGGAGTACAGAAGAGTATTCAGGCATCAGGCGCAAAGTATGTGGATATTGTAGCATCTTTTCAGACTACCTACTATGTATCTGGTATTGCTCCCTTTGGCGATGCTTTGGTTGTACTAGCCTACATCCCTGAAGAGGAAAGTGGCGAAAAAAAATTCAGTAGCACTGTTCCATCGCGCCAGGTAAGTTTCTATATTATTGAACTAGTGATATATTATTGAACTAGTGAAGTTGTATCATCTTACCTCTTCGTCTAGACTCTTTATAGCTTATAGTCTAGGGGAACTTGGAGGGCGCTCCTTGGTCGCATGTGCTTAAACTGCAATAAAAAAGGTAGGTCTACCTACCTGCCAACTGGCCACCTAGGTTTTATAGCATGACCCTCTCATGCTCATTCATAGCTACTTTAGCTAGAAATTTGACACCAACATAGAGGGTTGACGTCAAGTCGACAGCCGGTCATAAAACTTTGTCAAATCTTGTTTGGAGCTTTCTTATGCTCCATAGCCAACCCCATTATGATGGGAGAAGGCTTGGATGATGATGATGATGATTTTTTAATCCGATGTTGATGCCTTTGTTTCACCAATTTCTATGGATTTCCTCAACATAATTAAAATAAAGTGCTGTATGTTCCATTGCGTTTCTAGTCATATATCTGAATAAGATTTTACTCACATGTTTCCATCATGGTTCGCAGTATCCTCCGATACTGAAACCCATACTGATACCAATATGGCATATTCTATCATGTGTGCTGTTTGCATGTGAAGTATCATTTTCTTGTGGCTATACTGTCTAATTTTGAAAGCAAAATCTGTCTGCACTAGTTCAATATGCCCCTCTTGGGAAATCAAACTAAAGTTGGATACCTCCTACTCACTGTGAGTAAAAATCTTAATCCAGGGATCTGCACAGAGACCAGAAGTACGTATTGTTACATGGAAGAATGATGAACTTACAACAGATGCTCTACCAGTGCATGGTTTTGAGCATTATAAGGCAAAGGATTATGCCCTTGCACATGCTCCTTTCTCAGGTTCTAACCTTTTAATTCTATCACCACATATATGACCATTAGTATATCAATAGCACATGCCAAAGATGCTAATATCATCTTATATATTTATATGCAGGAAGCAGCTACGCAGGTGGCCAATGGGCAGAAGGTGATGAACCTTTGTATTATATATTATCTCCTAAAGATATTGTCATTGCAAGGCCTAGGTTAGTCGTGGATTATAATGAATCTACTTTACTTAATAATCTTTTATATTTTTTGTGTAGAAACATAGTGATGGAATTGAAATGACATTCGTGAGTATTAATATCACTGTTGTAACTTTTTCTCCTCTCTCTCTGCATCTGAGATAGGATATTTCAGTTTCTAACTACGAAGAAGAAAAAAAATGTTGAATTAATATACAGGCTTAACAAAAGAATTCTACATTGGTCAATTATTCCTCTATGCACGCATGTTTCCAAATACATTTATGTTATATTTAAAAGAAAGGTGGCAGCACATCACCAATTTAATATTGAAGAACACAATTTTGTTGAAGGAGGAAGACAATAAGCCAAATATTCACACTGAGATTACTCTTATGCTTAAATAAATCATTGGGTAGAGGCAAGATGACACTAATCAATGCAGAGCTCTTGATTGAAGTGCACTGAACTCTGAGAACCTTTAGTTTAAACTACATCTTCATTTTACTTATCAAGGAATCAGCAAGATAATCATTTACATGACCCACTTTCGACAAAGTTCTTTGCAGAAACCCTGTCATGTCTCTTCTTCAATAATTAAATCTTAAAGACTTCTAAGTCAATGAGATGAAAGACACAATGTTACTTCAGCTTCTGCTTCGAGGTTCATAATAAAAAACTAGCAGATCTGTTTTCTAGAGTCCATACAGAAACAGAGTCGGGCTATCTTCTTTGTCCACTTGGAATAAGCAAAATGTGACAGGTCAGATGAGGTCTCCCACAGAAAATCTTTCCATTTGTTTCCCTAGGTTCTATTTATCATTCTTTATTGGAACTCCAACCCTACAAGTATATGATATTGATGATTGTTGCTATAGACTTTCTTTTGGAAGGTGAAGGTTGATTGTATTCAAGGAGTTAAATTTGAGTGAACTAAGCAATGTGGCTACCATGGCCAACCGCTTCTAGTGTTGATCTAAATGCTTAGTCTGATACTTCCGAAGAGATAGTCATCCCTTACAGGAATCTATATCCTATATGCCACCACATTTTGCTCTCCCAAGATTAATTAACATTTATTAGCTAATTTTTATCGCTAAAAAAGTTATAAATTGACTTATAATAAGGATTAAACAACAATTATTATGGCTGACAATGTTTAGCTATTAGGATAACACAATATGTGAGGAAATAAAAGCACCAGGGGATATCCTAGCTGGTGGGGGCTGTTGAGGGATAATGGGGTGGTCCTTGGTTCGAGCCAAGCCTTAAAAGGGAGAAAAATACAAGCTATGCCAATGATAACAATCATACCATTAAGTATTAAGAAGAGCAGGGAAGTGGGAAAATAGGAGAGAAAGAAGAGAAAGAAGAAGAATGAAAGAGGAAAATAATTCAAGAAATTAGAAGCCAGAAGTTGGCTTAATGGTTGTGTCTGTGTTTTAGGTTGGGAAGGGGGAGGGGTGTGTGTGTGTGGAGGGAGAGAGAGAGAGAGAGAGAATGCAATGAAAAATAAATGGACCTTAAAAATGTAATGTTGGATGTTAATGGTCGCAATTTAGTGGCAATGGAAATTCACAACTTGAATCTCCTTTACTTCCTACCAGTGACATATGAAGGGGGCAACCATTGGACTTAATCTTCTATCCAATAAATTCAGGTCCTACTATTTTAATTATGGCCACTCCCGTGTAGCAACAACTAGGACTTTTAAGGTGTTAAAGGAAAAAAGAGAGTAAACTTAAAATGCAATAATTATTAATTTCCTAGATACAAGTGCCCGAGATCTCCTTAGATAGATTAAGCACCTAGGAGGTTGCTTTTTAGAGCACCGATTATATTGATACACGGTAAAGTCCTTTTCGTCACACAATTCTCTACGGTTTTGGTGAGTGATGATGGTTATAATTATATCAAGGTTTGCACTACCATAATCAATTTTAGACTCTTCTTATGGGTATCAATATCAACATTTTCAAACCTTTTATGGTTTTGGATCCAAGTGTTAGAGTTCTTTGTTTCAGAAGTCAAACAAATAATAAGTATTTAAAAGCTAAGAAATATTCGATACATTTAGGCATACTATTGTATTACTTGTTCTTTTCTGTTGAATGAAATAATATTTAACATTGTTGAATTGTTTACTCACAAGGGATAATGTTGTTACTTGTTTTTGGACAAAGTATCCAATAATAACTAGTTTTCAATGGAATATTTTAAGATGTATGAACTTGTGAACTTATAGTAAACAACTTTGGTAAATGGTAATGATTATTGTGTCAATATTTTTTTTCCCACACACTGTAACATGTTGATCATTTGTATGATCAAATCATTGAGTCGATATTGTTTTTTTCTTTCTAATTTTCTTTGATGGATTGACAGAGAAAAGAGGCAAAATTTTGTCACGGTTGGTATACGTGGGGGTCAATATTGGATTGCACATGCCAAAACCAATACGATATTGTCGATAGATATGGGTGTAGATCAATACTGCAAACCTTGGGTTATATCATCATCATAACCTAAGCCTTCTCCTATTAGAATTGGGTCAGTGATAGAGCATAGGAAAGCTCCATACAAGATTTAGCAGTTTTATGACCGACTGCCGACTTGACATCAACTCTCTATGTTGGTGTCAAATTCCTAGTAAAGATAGCTATGCGTTTGAGAGGGCCATACCACAAAGCCAAGGTAGCCAATTGGCATGCATGTAGACCTATCTTTTGGATTGCAGTTTAAGGTCATCCAACCAAGGAGCACCCCCAAGTTCCTATAGACTATAGAGTCTAGACAAAGTACTAATACAATTTAGGGTTTGCATTGATCTCTGTGGCATATTATGCCATTGAGTGAAGGATGACAATCCCAAAAACCTTGGGTTATATATTTATATTATTCAACACCCCCTAAACACACCCACACCGACATTGACGCCCACTCACCCATGGTCGAAACCATTTTTTATCGGTCGGGAGCAAGGTTCACACTATCAACGTATACCGATACGTATTGGCTATATCATGTTGTTGTTGGCATATCCGATCCGATATTGACAACTATTAATAGTGGCCGATACCATCATTAGGAATCTCTTCCCAGTCAATTTGACAAAGAAAAAATTGCAAGAAAAAGTGATAAATGTGGGGAAAACGGTATCATCACAACGATTGAACATATCGAAGATCTACATGCTACAATGTGATGATAAGATTCACCACATATATATATATATATATATATATATTTTTTTTTTTTTTTTGGAAAAAGGGTAAATTTTATTCCATCAACGCAATAAGGTTACAACATAGAGATACAATCCCATCTCAGGGGAACATTACTAGTACATCCGACTCAATGTTATGGAGGATGCCCCCCAGTGGGGTGGACAGTCCCTCATAGATGCGCCGGTTCCTCTCCCGCCAGACATGCCAAACTGATGCAGCAAGTCTCAACCTAGCACGCCTGGCCCAGCTCTGCTCCTTGCCCCTGCAATCCCCAATCCACTTAAGGATTTCTCTGAAGTCACGCTCCCTTCCAACCCCTCCCAAGTGTCTCCGGCTCTGCTCTGCCCAGATGCTCCACGCCACATGGCACTGAAAGAACAGATGCCCAATGGACTCAGTCTCTGTCTCACACAAAACACACTTAGGGTCATGGACAGAAACCCCGAACCGAAGCAGTCTGTCCCTAGTAAGCAACCGGCCCAACACCAGTTTGTATGCAGACAATTGCATCTTCCTGGCAAGCCCCTTCCCCCAGACAAAGTCGTATTCCTCAATATCATCGAAGTGTGGGCGGACAAGGTCATAGCAGCTGCTAAATCGGAACTCCCCTGCACCCTCCGAGCGGCCGGGAGGGGCCCAAATCCAAACATGAGACAGTGCCGTAGGGGTGATCTGCACCTATCTGATCTCCTCACCTAACGGAGCAGTGAAACGATACTCCTCTGGCCTCCAGACCCCACCACGGATGATGTGCCTACAAGTCAGACCTCTGTAGGCCACGCCGTCCCTCTGGGGACCCAGCATCTCCAGGAGCGACTGACCCGAGATCCATGGATCCAGCCATAGGTCCGTCTCCCCTCCCTCTCTCATCCTCCTCCGCATAGCCGTCCGAAGTACAGGACGGTTCCTCAGGATATGCTTGAAAGACACAGAGAAGTTGTTGTCAATTTCACATACCCAGAAGTTCCTGCCCCGGAGATACCGACTAGTCATCCAGGCCGACCATAGAGAATCACCCTGAAGGAACCTCCATGCTAGCTTGATCCCCGCCGCCTCCCTGACAGAAACAAGAGATCGCAGACCCACACCTCCCTCCTTCCTGGGCCGACATAGCTGCTCCCAAGAGATGGCATGAATCCCCCCATGCCAAATGAACTTGGCACATATGCCCTCAATATTTCTGATAGTAGCCAAGGGGACCATAATCGATTGGAGCCAGAACAGAGCAATAGCAGAAATAACCGAACGAACCAGCTCAATACGCCCGCCAAACGATAGGCCAGCCGCCTGCCAGCCCTCTACCCTCCTCTGTGCAAAATCCACCAGACTCTGACAATCACGGTCCTTCGCATAGTTGACGGAAAGGGGCACCCCTAGATATTTCACCGGGAGGTCCCCCTTTTCTACCCCAAGCTCCATGGCCCGCTCCTCCTTCAAAGTGCAGGAGTTGCTGAAGTAGACTTTGCTCTTGTCCCTGTTTAACCGAAGGCCCGATAGCTGTCCGAACTCCTCCATCACTGC
Organism: Iris pallida; assembly: GCA_029216955.1. Classification (NCBI taxonomy): domain Eukaryota; kingdom Viridiplantae; phylum Streptophyta; class Magnoliopsida; order Asparagales; family Iridaceae; genus Iris; species Iris pallida. Next base: position 8,358,899 of record JANAVB010011399.1, read on the forward strand.
CGCAAGCTCCCTCATCCCTCGCATGGAAGGCCTCAACAAGACCAAAAGGTCGTCTGCATAAATAAGATGAGAGACCACCGGAGAGACCCTGCTGTATATCGGTACAATCCTCTCCCGATGTACCGCGATGTCCATCAAACAGGTGAAATACTCCATCACAAGGGTGAATAGGTAGGGGGAAAGCGGGTCCCCCTGCCGAAGCCCCCTGCTGCTACCGAAGAACCCGTAAGGGATGCCCTGAATGAGGACCGAGAAAGTAGGAGAGGTGATGCACTCTCTGACTCTATCCACCCAAGTCTCGGAGAAGCCCATCGCACCCATCAAGTGACAGAGGAAGTCCCTGTTGACGGTGTCGTAGGCTTTCCTCAGGTCGAGCTTCACACAGGCCTTCATCCCTCCAGGCTTGTGGAACTCCCGAATCAGCTCATGAGCCAGTAGGCTATGCTCCGCAATAGACCGCCCCTTAATGAAGGCCGCCTGATTCCGAGAAACCAGATCCTGCATAGCATCCTCCATCCTCCTGCACATAAGATGAGTAATTATTTTATACAAATAATTACAGCAGGCAATCGGTCGAAAGTCAGCAAGAGAAGTCGCCCCCTCCTTCTTAGGCACAAGTGTCAGGAAGGTGTGGTTCAGCTCCTTCAGGAGCTTGCCCGTAACAAAGAACTCCTGAACAGCCGCAAGGACCGGGGCCTTGAGGATACCCCAATGGCGCTTGTAGAAGCCACTGGAGAACCCATCCGGCCCAGGAGCCTTGGAAGCATCTGCCTGCATCACAATCGCCTCCACCTCCGCCATCCGGATAGGAGCCATAAGAAGACTATTGCCGTACTCCGTGATCAACGTCTTCGTAATCAGCTGCGGGAAAACCGAGGGATAGTCTGTCTGATGATAAAGCTCAGAGTAGAACCGGACAGCCTCCTCCTGGATAGCACCCTGGTCGGTCACAAGACGCCCGTCCCTGCCAATCAGTCTCTGAATACGGTTCCGGTGCTGACGCGCCCGGATGACATCATAGAAGAATTTGGTGCAGCGATCCCCATTCTTGAGCCAGGAGCATTTGGTCCGTTGGGCCGCACTAATCTCCTGCTGTAGCCTCAAGGTGTTGACCTCTGCAGCCAACCTCTTCTCTCTAGCCGCCATCTCCCCACTCATCATGTCGCCCTGAAGCTCTGACTGCAGGTCTCTCAACTCCGCCTCCTTCTCCTGTAAGGAAGTCCGGGGAAGTGCCCTCACCCAGTCTCTGATGGCGCGTTTGGTTTTCTTCAGCCTATGAACCATACAAAACTGGGCAGTGCCGATCGCCTCCTGGCTAAGACCTCCCACCACAGTCTCCTCGTATCCAGCCGAGAGGAACCAACTGTTGTCATACCGAAACGGCCGGGCCCTCCATCTGGGACTCTCCACGAAGCGCACCAGGATCGGCGAGTGGTCACTGGTCCCCGCAGGGAGCCCCTCAGCCACAGAGGCGGGGAATAGGCGGAACCAATCACTGTTCCCCAAAGCACGATCCAGCTGGCAAGCCACCCTGCTCACCACCGCCTTGTTGTGCCAAGTCCAAATGTGCCCTATCCTCTCCAGATCCCTGAGCCCGGACTGGAGCAAGCAAGACTGAAAATCCGAGAGGATCTGGTCCGGGACCGGCCGCCCCCCTAGCTTCTCTCCCCGGTATAGCGTAGCATTGAAGTCTTCCATAATAAGTAAGGGGAGATGACGATGCATCGCTAAAGAACTCAGCCTGATGATGTCCTGCCACGAGGTCTCCCGCCGCCTCCAGTCGTTGTGCCCGTAGACGGCACCAAGTAAAAAATGGAACCCCCCCTTGTTGGTGAAGGAGATAGCCACCAGCTGGTCAGACATGAAAACCTCCTCACCCTCCCAACTAGCTCCATTCCATCTAACCCAGATCCTCGCCATATCACAGAGACCAAGGTTGTGAAGCTGGACCCAGTCCGTAGGAGTTCTACGGGTCAGAGTTTTCGCCCCCCTGATCTTAGTCTCCAGTAAGATCGAGATTTCACACTTTTCCTTCCTCAGCACCTCACTAATCTCCCTCCATCTTCCCAGAGAACACCCCCCCCCCCGGACATTCCAGGCAAGGGTCGACATCTAAACCGCGGGTGGGGTCCCCTGAACATCCTCTGAAGGAGCACCCGGGGAGAGTGCAACCTCCATATCTCTGGTATCCTCATCTCCATCCCCCTGTAGAAGGAGGGGCAGAGTAGGGGCCGCAGCCCCGTGTGGGTCCCCCTGTGGGGGAGGCTTTGCAAGAACAGCCACCTATTTAGGATTGACCTTCCACACTCTCTCCGTCCCACCCTGACCGCTGTCCTCACTATGCGCCTCCGTAGCCTGGCGCTTCCGACTGTACACCTGAAGTGCTAGCGCGTCTCTATCACCCTGTCGTCTGTCCTCCTGCCCCATACTCCTGGTGGTCATGGTCCTCGTCCCCATATACTCAACCATCGCTCCAGCCAGATCCTCCGTCGGAGACCCCTCATATCCCCCAGAGGTGGGGGAAGGGTCTGCCTCCATCTCATCCTCCATCAAGCCCACCTGGTCCACTACAGGGGAGTCTTCTGCACCACCTGCCTCCTGCTGTACCTCCTCCGTCACCACCTCAGAAGCTCCTCCACGTCGACAAGCACTCGGGAGATGCCCAAAGCAGGCACATGCCGGACATCTGGGGGGAACCCACTCATACTCCACCTTCTGTATAGCGAACTGGCCAGAGGGGGTCCTGTACTTCAACTGCTCAGGCAGATCCAACTTAGCATCAATCTCCACAAATACCCGTGCATACATCAATCTAGATCTGAAGGTGGTGGCATCATCCGCCTTAATCGGCTTGCCAATAAGGCTGGCAAGTCTCATCAGAAGGGGGACACTCCAGAAGCGAACCGGGAACTCAGGAAACCGAACCCACACAGGCACCGCATTAAGCACCTCCTTCTCACACCTCAAGTCGGGAGTCCATTGCTTCAGTATAATGAGACGGCCGTCAAACGTCCATGGCCCCCCCTGGAGTATCCGAGTCACATCTTCTGCCAACCCAAATTTCACGAAGTAGAATCCGTTTTCCTTGGAGAAGAACTCCATGCTCCCCTTCGGCCGCCAGACTCTGTCCGCATATCCTCGGATCTGCCCGTAGAAGGGCTTGCTCCCCAACACATATAGCACTAACGTGTTCTCCCAGAATGCCGTCACCTTCGCCACTTCGTCGGCCGGAAAGTCGGTGCAGAGCTCACCCCCAATCTCCATAGGAGCAACATACTCCATCGATGCCGGCGTCTTGGCAACCCCAACCTTGCAAGCATCTGCCCAGGATACAGGTCGCGGGCCCGCACTCCGAGGTGGAATCGTCGGGGTTGGCCGGCCACTAATGGTCGCAGCAGTCCCTCTTCCCCCGATGACTGGGGCAGTCGTCCCCGCCGACCCCTTCGCACGAGGCCGCCACACAATTCTGGCTTGTCCCTCCCGTTCCACCGAGTGAACCTGACCCACCGTTGGACCCGTTCTCCTGGCAATCTCCGCCCTCCTGTCCGATCCCTGCGTATAAGCTGTGCCTCTCCTAGCCTCAGGGATCTGCGATCGTTGCCCTCCTCCCCGCCTAACCCTCCGATTCTGGACCGTTGTCCAAGCCCCCTCCTCATCCTCCAATCCCGACGAAGTTCTTTGGGCGGTGAACACCATCGGAGAGCCCCCGGGGGTCACCGCCGTCGAACTCCCAGTCGAACCCGTGCCCGGAGGGAAGGCCACCGTCTGCAGCCCTCCCCGGCCACCCCCCCCTCCCCCGCCTGGGGGGGGGGGGGTCGCCGGCCGCCGCCCGCCCCCGGGGGAGGGTCGCCGGACCTCCCCGGTCCTCCCGCGTTGCTCCAGCGCCCGCGCGCGGCTTCGCAGCAGCTGCAGCGCTCGCCGCCGGCGGCCGGGCGCCGCCGACCGCCTCCCGCCGGTCGCCACCGGCCGCCCCTGCCACCCCCTTGCCTTTCCCCCGGTCCGGGGGGCGGTTGGCCGCCTCCACGCCTCGATTTGGCGATGCCCTAGCAGAGCTAGGATTTCCGGAATCACCTGCAGCCGCCATTTTATATATATATATATATATATATATATATATATATATATATATATATATATATATATATCACCTCTATAGAAACAAATTTCTTCGACTTTCCTCCAATCCCAAATAGTCTCTATTTCAATCTGTAGAAGAAGAAAGTCGCCAGCTTTCTTCAATCCTCAGCAAAACCCGCAAAGGAAAATCGGTAATTTCTTCACCAAATCATATATATATATATATATATATATATATATATATATATATATATATATATATAAGGGATCCGCATCCCCTTACGTTTTGCATGTCCATGTTATCAACCGTTGGATCTCGTTTAAGTCTTCTAATTTTAACCGTTGATTTGAACCATTCAAATCAATGGTTAAGATTAGATGAATAAAGGAGATCCAACGGTTGATAACATGGGAATGCAAAATATTGGGGATGTGGATCCTCTCTCTCTCTCTCTCTCTCTCTCTCTCTCTCTATATATATATATATATATATATATATATATATATAACATTCATCAATCTTATTATTGTTCAATTCAATACGAGGAATAACAAATAATACGTAAAATCAACTTAAATATATGAAATAATTTTTAGTTTTTCTTTGTAATAGTTATTATTAATTTTACTAAAAATTATTTCATATATTTAAGTTGCATTCATCAACCTTAGTATTGTTCCATTCAATACAAGGAATAATGAATAATACGTAAAATCAACTTATATGAAATAATTTTAGTTTTTCTTTGTAATAGTTATTATTAATTTTTGACTAGAACTCTGAAACTCTGATCTGAAACCCCCTCAAGTGTAAAGTGTAAACAACCATCAATAGACCCGCTCCGAAGATACAAGCGGTGGATAGGATCTCATGGCAAGCGAGTACAAGAAGAGTTTTTTTTGCTTAAGACTGCGAACTTGCCCACGGAGCGGTATAGGTAGCTTGTCAAGATCAAGAGGGGATCTTACGCTTCTGATTCAATTGCTTATGAATAGGCTAGTAAGCCAATATTCTGCACTTGTAGAAGTGACTCGAAAACCAATTTCAATATCGACCACGGAGCGGTACAGGTCGAGAGTAAGGGTGTCAACAGGTCAGATTCAAGTTGGGTTTATGTAAGATCCGAATATGAATCCTATAAGGTTTTCGGATTCCGATTCGGACCAAACTCCTTTCCTTCTAATTGGATTTGTGTTGGGTTTCAGATTTCACATAAAACTTTTGAACCATCATGTACTTCAAAATATTTTGATTTGTACTTCTTCGACAACAAGTTAAATAATTTTCTCATGTGATGCATATTAATGATATATCCTTGAATATTTATTTATCTATAAATTGATGCATCATTTAAACTTCTCAATGAAATACATGTGATAAACTTGATATTTGTTATACTTAAACCGTTTCCAGGTTCCTTATCTGATTTCATTTTAGGTTGGAGCTATATCCAAACCCTATGCGTTAAGGATTTTGGGTTTACCTTTTGAATCCATACCCTATAATTCTAAAATAATCGGGCTCATCGGATTATCGGTTACCATTGACAGCCCTTGTTGAAGCTATATTCAACTAACAATATTTTTTTTTCCAATAAACTGCTTGCTAGAGAGATGCAACCTAGGTTGCTCTAATACCATTAAATTCCATGCCACTACACCAAAACTCACTCTAGAATTTTGGTGAGGTATGAGGGTCATTTTTATATCATTCAGTAATACCAAATTGTGATACAATAATGTACAATTCATTTAGCTCAATCCTACCATAGTCCTCGACTGAAGATATCTCATGCAACAAAAATGACCAATATCCTAATCTTAATCTCATTAAGCATAAGTTTGCCAATGGCAGATATAGTAAATAATCTGCTTCCGGTTATTTTGGGTGATTCTTGGACTGTGTATTTCCTTAATCGCAGGTATGTCTACTTTGCAGTTAGGATCAATCACATGTACTAGGATGAGGGAACCTTGCTGCAGATCTCTGGACTTGTATAGATGTAGAGAGGGTTTTACCATTTTATACTTTGAATCCATTGCTCCATGTGACCCATCTAGCATGACCCAAATATATCTGGAGTTGGTAGTTTCCTCACTTTTCTGTCTCCCTGCAGAGCCCCTTCAGTGCTTCACATATTCTTCCTAATGTTGTACACTGTGGGTTCTCTACACCAATAAGGTTGTCTTTTGATTCACATTTTGTTTTGCACTTACTAGCCATCATATAATTAATTTACATCCTTACCATTTAGCTGGATGAAATTACTAAGGTATATCCAAGATGAGGTTCCATGGTGTATAATGTTTACTAATGATATTGTGTGTTGATGAGAGTAGAGAATGCTTTGATTGTAAAATAGAAGTATGGAGAGAAACTTTGGAATCCAAGGGATTTAGAATTATTAGAACGGAAAGTATATGAAATGTAATTTCAGCCCGAAGTCAAAGAAAATTTGGGGGGGGGGGGAGTCCATATAGATGGACAGTAGATACCTAAGGGTGATAGTTTTGGGTACTTGGGAGTTAGGATCAATCGATCATCATGATATGGAAATTGAGAAGTGTCACGACCCGCGCCCTGATGATCGGACACGAGTACGTGGGTACGTCCAGCCTACGCCGCAGTGTCGGCGGTAGAACGCTGTCTAAAAACACACAGTAATATTCAACAACTCACGCAATGTATATAAAACAACTATAACTCAAATCACATTTCTAAGGAAGATATCACGAGAAGGATCAATATATAGAAACGAACTGTCTATAGTTCAAGTACAAAGTTTTTCGTAAGATAAGTCAAAAGTCTATATCCAAATAAACATAAAGACAGTAGACTAACGGATACAATCCGGACAAAAAGACAGTCAAAAAGCTACTAAAAACTAAGTAGTCGCAGTCGAGATTTCCATTTCGAAGGTTTCCTGATCCGCTGGTAGAGCAGGATCAAGCTCAGCAATAAGGTCCTCCTGGATCCCGTAATAAGTAGTGAAACGATCCTCATAGTCGTCTCCTATTTACATCAACATCCAGTCAGGATTGGAGCGAAATACATCAATGAAAGCAGTTCCAATATATGGTAGAGACTATAAAACATGTTAAGCATATGTAAAACCAGATAACTGGAAAGACTGGAATCATGCATGTCATAGGTAAAGAGAAAACAAGTAATTGAGTAAGCAAATGACATGGTGTGACAACATGAAATGAAATGACCAGTAAAACTGGACTAGTCTAAGTGATTTAAAATACTATGTTAGATTTGTGATCGGCTAAGGTATAAGGCACATCGTATCGATGGCTAGCAAACTAGAATGGTAAGGCATAACCATACGTAAATGTATGATTAGCTAGCAGTCTGGATAAAATAAAAATACACTGGATGGTTTGATCACATTTCTACTTAGTATTTCACCCTGTCCCGACTAATACTCATGTATTCGAGTCTGGATACAATGATTCTAGAAACATGGAAACATGAAACTAGATAAACTGGAGTAAGTCATTATAAACAACATGACCAACACATGTAAATACGTATCCTAGAGATGAATCCATATAATATCAATCCGTGAATCAATCGTGACGAGAATCAGGTAAACATAACTAGAACATGAAATATTGAAACTATCGAATACTGAAAACAATCAGAGAATGTACTCGCCTGCCGTAGTGAGACGATAATAGGGAATAGAGTCTGAAACGAAGTCCAAATAACCCATATCAAGAGTTATCATGTCAATAGGTGATATGAAAATCTAAATCAATCCTATTTACGAAGTAGTTGGTTTCTAGGTTCAATACCTATTTCTAGTTGTAACTTAACTAGATAGGTTTATAATAGGTTTAAAAACTACCTACTTGTGATATCTATATAATATAACGTAAGTTATTGAATTAGTATCATATATCTTAATACTTATACCCAATTACTTATCCTAGACACTCACACATGTACATACCCACTCTCAAGATGATGAGGGTGATGGTGATGATGCTACAATTTGACTCTGTAGCTGCTGCTGCTGCCCCTGCTGTTGCTGCCCCCGCAGCTGTTGTTGCTGCCCCCGCAGCTGCTGCTGCTCCACTGCAGCTGCTGCTGCTGCCACCGCAGCTGCTGCTGCTGCTTCCCCCTCTTCTAAAACACACACACTCACATCTATATATATATATATATATATATATATATATATATATATATATATATATATCACTTTCTTTATGTATATAAACACACATAAGTATATGGGTATTTCTCACACATTTATGTATATACTTATATATATATACACACACACAATCTACCCACACACATGCATCTATATAAACACTCTCTCATACATATACTCTTGTGCATATCTTATACATAAACACAAAGGATACCAATACTCTTTTATCAAACTAACCTACTAAAACTCATGATACTACCAAGTATCAATATTTGAAATTAGGCCTAGGGATTAGTGAATCTTCTATGGATTTTAGATTAGTTATTACTCTACAAAGTCTTAGGGAAAAATATGATTTACCTCTTGGGAAGGGCTCCCAAGTACAAGCAATGAGTTTTAGACTCAAAATCAAGTCCAAGCTTTGTCTTCTAGTCTCAAGCTTCTCTAGCAACCTTGAGCCTTCAAGCTTTTGGCTCGACTATGAAAGGGTTTAGGGTTGTGGGAAAAGAAGTTTGGAAGTGGAATGAAGAGAAAATGGAATGGTTTCATGAAGTGAAGGGGTGGGGTTCTTTTATAGATGGATGGGGGTGTGAGGGTGAGGCTAGCTTCTCATGGAAGCCTCCCTTGATCTTTATTTGAAGGGGTGGAATGAAGATATTATTTTTGAAGAGGTGGAAAATATCTAGATATTTATAATCCATGATTAATTCTTAACCTAAACATGATTAACCCTAAACTAAACACTAATTAGGATTAATTAACTAATCACTAATTAGAAACTAATTAATCTCATCAATAATAATAAAATAAATAATTATGACATATATATATATTTTTAAAGGTGGTTACAAGAAGGATGTCATGCATAGAACTAAAACATGATAGTTGAAATGGAAGAGTGCTTCTACAATACTTTGTGATCGCAAGAAACCTCTGAAGTTGAAAGATTTTTTTTACAAGACTTAGGAAAATTCTACAATACTACTATAAAGACTAGCCATGCTTTATTGATAAGAGCCTTGGGCAATTAAAAAACAGTACGTCCAGAAAGATAGTGTAGCCGAAATGAGAATGCTAAGATGGATGAGTGGCAATATACTAAATGATATGATAAGAAATGAGTGTATCCATAAAAAATTCGAGATGACACCTATTGAGGACAAGATGAGGAGAAAAGCGACTTAGGTGGTTTGAACATTTGTTACAAATACCAGTATATGTTCCCGTTAAGGAGGAGGGATAATATAATGGTTGATGGAGTTGCTAGGACTAGAGGTGGTAGATCAAGATGAACATGGTTTGAAGCGTTAAAGAAGCATATGGATTTTGTTAGCGTTACAAATGGAATAAGAGGACTCAAACAGCCTACACCCAAAAATCTGGGATAAAGTCTTTGTTGTTATTGTTGTTGTTGTATCCTTGCCGTTTAGCTGAGGTCTAACTAGGAAGCATCCTATTGAACTGAAAAATGCATATCTTAACAAAGCATTTCCTAAACCTGTGGTGCACAGTTTTGAGCAAACTGTTCTGCCTTGAATCATTTCCAATCACAGCATACTTAAATCGATAGCTCGAACTTGTAATCTACAAAACTTGGTGATAACACTGAATTCCATGCATTATTATTTATAGAGATGCTGAAGATCATATTTCGTGGCTTCTTGAACATGGGTCACATGCAAAAGCTTTAGCTGCAGTTGAAGAAGGAAAAGGACCAACTGAGCTTCTTGATGAGGTATACATTCCCAGCCAAATCATACTAGTCTTGATATTGTTATTTATTTAAGTCATTTGATCCACTGGCTGAACTCACTCCATTCTCTTGGCCATTAAATGACGAATAGATCAATGAAATGTTCTATTCGTGCTTAATTTATTATCATTTTCAGCTGAAGAATTGACGTTTAACTGACTGTTACATATTTACTTACCAGGCCTTTACTTTGAACTGCAGTTCTCTAGCAATAAAAATGCAATGGAGTTGCAAAAAAAAAACACTTAACTGTATACTGGTTAAAAGCCTTGAATGTGTATATAAGGAAATTTTAATTAATTATTCTTTGTGAATGAATCAGACATGAATAGATTGATGTAACAAAGTATCCAGGTGACAAGCCTAACATTATTGTGACTATTTCACAACATCATATTTGTGGATTGAAGTTTTGAAGAAGGATATGCTTTTTGTTCGTCTTACGGAGGACATGGCCCTTAACAAAGCTGAAGAAGAAGAAGGATTCAAACAGCTGACCCCGATTTTTTGGGATAAAGGCTTTTTGTTGTTGAATGCATGCCATGTACGGATGTACCTACTCTTCTTCTTCTTCGAATGAAATAAGAAAATTCATTTCAACATTTTGGTAACTTTAATTCCTCTCATGGAAGTGTTTAAATAGTTTGATGAGGATTTTGTCACTGACTCAGAGAGAAAGCTGTTATGAGGAAGAAGTACATAAGAGGAGATTCCCAACCAATGTTACCAGGATCGTGGGTCTCTTTGGTACGTGGTACGGGTACGGGTACGCAGTACGGTACCTCAGCCGGTACGCGGTGCGGCGGGAGTAGGCTTATTCGGTACGCTATTTGGGGTCGTCGTTCGTTTTTATCTAGGACGTCTTTTGTACCATATACAATTATATAGAATTATACACTATATAAAAACAAAATAAAAATAATTAATTAACAAACAAATATTGAAAATATATGGCAACAAATATAATATAATCATAAAGATATTATATATTAATTTTGTTTATATTACTTAATTTCTGTTAAATCGATTTTTCACTATTCCTGATTTTTTTTCCACTGCTCCCAGGGCCAGAAGGCCCCAAAAAAAAGAAGACTTCAAAAGTCTACAAAGAAGATTCAAAAGAAAAAAAGACTCAAAAGACAACAAAAAAACCCTCACTGCTCCCGATGTTTTCACTGCTCCCAAAACAGGAAAACGAAAAAGAAAATGAAGAAGAACGTGGAGAAGAAGAAGAATAAAGTACCTGCTGCTTCTGTTTTTTTTCTCGCGGCTGCTGTTGCTTCTGTTTCTTTCCTTCTCGCGGCTGATGCTTCTTCTTTTCTTTTTTGCGATACTGCTACTGCGGCCGATTTTCAGACCCAACGTCTGCCACTAGGCGGCCGCCTCGCCGCCTAGCACCGCCTAGGCGGCCGCCTGAGCCCCGTTCGGGTCACAAAATTTGGCGACCTGGGTCGCGAACGCACCCGTTCGGGATCGTTCATCCCAATTCGTTCGGGTCGCGAAATTTGGCGACCTGGATCGCGAACCCACCCCGTTCAGGGTCGTTCATCCCAATTTGTGGGACGTGGGGAGGTTGGCGAATTAGGCAACAATGTTCCCAACTTAAGTCCCCTGTTTAACTCATAAAAAATGTTGGGAGAAAAACTCAACTAACGTGAATACTTTTTTTGAGATATTTTGGGTTCATATTTATATGATGAGAGTGGTCCTCCTAGCACATTACTAGATGTGGGATAAAAGGAGACTAAATGAACTAAAGGAAAGAGGTTACATAAGACTCTTACACAAATATATGCAACAGAAAGCATATATGCATACCTTATGAATATCTGAAGCAAGAAGATTTCAACAAACATGTGAGGCAGAAACTTGAATGAAGCTTCATGAAAATCTTCCAGTCTCACCTCAGAGAGAGGTGTTTCTGTAGACAGGATTACACACAAACCAGTTATGGAATAGCGTGAGTTTATTCATGTTAAGATGAAAGACCGATCATACTAAAGTAAATAATTCGACTGATGGCATGTGAATGTCTGCTTATATGATCATATTGAATGGTAAAATTTACCTCCCTGGGTTTGGATTCATTTTTTTTGTTTGTTATGGAAGAAAACTTTCTTATATATGGGTTTTCTATTTGATGTTGGTGATCCACAAAATTTGGAGTTTGGCTAGTCTGATTGGGCACATCAAGACACTTTTTGAGATGGCTGTTGATGTTGGTTATATCTGGACATTCTGTTTTGTGTAACAGTTGGGCATGCTTGATATATATGCTCCACCTTGAGGGGGAGTATTATATTAATTGATGTATTTGGCTTAACGGGTTATCGTGTTAAAGGCTTAAAGCCCATTATATTACCATTCAAGACTATTTAGAGTAAAAACAAGACTCCGATTGATTATGATTCTCTCTCCTAAATTGTTATTATATTGTGACTGTAAGTTCTAACCTTATGTATAAGTGAGTCGCAGTATATCACATTTTATCAATATATATGAGAATAAGGGATGAGTTGTCAAGTAGCTTAACTAGTGTATCACCTTACATTCGTTTTTCTCTATCTATTGTATGGTATGTGGCACGGACACAGATTCGACACGACACATTTGAGGCACGACGATAGGAATTCGGCACCTATTTTGGTGTGTCCTAGTGTATTAAGAGTCTTCGTGGCATGTCTGATACGTGTGTCCGACGCGACACGGACATGCCATGAATTTTGTAGTGCTCGTGCTTCTTAGATCATATGTATGTTTATATATGTATCTATTGATGGATGAGTTTACATAACCAATCCTTATGGAGAGAGCTAGCAGGTGTATTTAAACAAGAATATTTAAATGACAAGTATTATATTGTTGATAATTCATGTTTGTGCAGAAGGATACAACCATAGTTACCGTATATCGCTAAACCCTCATTGATTAGCATTCTGCGAATTCTGTTCCAAATTGCGAATAGAAACCGTTTAAAACGCTAGATAATTCCAGATGGTTCCGAAAATCGATTAGAGAGAGAGAAAAATCCCTTCCCATGGAAATATAAATGTGCCTGGTGTCGGCATTCTAAGTGTATATATGACGACCAACTACTTTGCTGGTAAAGTGGGGAGAGAAAAAACATAAGGCTCTAGGGAATATAAGTCTCTTGTAAATATAAATGGGCTTTTGGTGTTCATTATAGCTCATTAATGTTCTTCACTTGGTCTTGGTGTCCAAAGTGGCTATGTGATACTGACAACCAACTTCTTAGCTGGCGAAGTAGGAGAGAGAAAATATAACGCTCCTTGGAAATATAAAAGGAACTTGGAAATACATTTTGGACTTTTGGATTCCTTATATTTTATTTGTTTACTTGTTCTTGTGGTCCGAAGTGGGTAAGTGGCAGCAAAACCACTTAGGTAGCAATATTTTAACTTACAAGTTAGTTGATCCTTTACGAGAAGCCATATATAATATGCTCGTTCAAACCGTTAACCATTCTAAAGTAACAAATTTTGTTCCACGTAAGCATTCCAAATGTGAGAACACAAGTTCATAAATGTGAGGAATTCCCACAAGAACAAGAAAAAGTTATTATTCTAGAAAGTGCAAAGATATCCAGGAAAAATCAATAGCCAATAAGGATATTTATGTCTGAACTCCTTTTGTCAACCATCCACAACAAGAATCTCGTAATATAGTGCCATAAGCATATGGTGTGACTCAAGAGTACATGCAATTAAAAGGAAGCATATAATGAGTAAATAAGGCCATCTCCAATGGGGGTTTCTATCTCCCCTATTTCTATGGTAGAAATCCATTTAGAAAAAAGCTTCTCCCAACCATGATTTATATTCCAATTTTCATCCTATGGCGGTGATCTAGGATGGAAAAGTTCTGAGGGTTTCTACATGTAGAAACTCTCATAGAAATTCTCCATCTCTCATAGCAATTAATATTGGGCCCTACATCATTAAATTGATCCTTTTATTTTTTTTCCACGTAGGATAGAAATGGAGAACCATTGGAAAGTGTTTTTTTGTGTGTGCAATTTCTATGTAGAAACTCTACCAACTAGGATAGAAATTTCCTTAAAGTACAATGCCAAGTGGGATAGAAACTCAATTTTAGAAATTTTCATTGGAGATGGCCTAATATACATGTCCCATTTTGTGGAGGTAGAGTGCAAGACCATCATATCCCCTTATTAATGTGGGCCATTGAATGATTCGTTGTCTGAAAATGGGCTTTCTGTGGTTCTAATCGCTCTTTAGAATATAATCTTTGCATATTATTTGGTGTTCCCTACTTTCCAGTGTTAAAATCCACGGGATATTTGACATTAGCTTCTAACTGTCAGCATGAGTTCTTAACTCTTGTATAATAGGAGTTGTGTATAAGAAGATATGTATGTCCTAAAAAGTTTGAAGAGCTTAGCAAGTATGTAGTATCGTACCAATCTAAGTAGTTAAAAACCGTTATATATCGGTTATATAACCGATATATAACGGTATCGGTCCGGCACCAATTTTTTTTTGGAAAAATCGGTAAAATATCGGTACCGATATTATCGGCCGATAAGACCGATATATCAGTATATATCGGTTTTGAAAAAATTCGATATATAACGGTTAGGTTTTGTTAAAACCAAAAGTCGGGGAGAGAGAAGTACAAGGTCACGAGGTATTATAGATTTACTCTCCTCACTTGTTCACGATGATGAATATATGGAGGATGAAGAAGATGAAGATGAACAAACTAGGGAAGAAGGTGGAGAAGATGGTGATGGTGAAAACGAAGAAAATGAAGTTGAAGTTGAGGCTAATGAAAATTATGAGATGTTGAAACTTGAAAGTTGAATTGGGAGCTTTTTTGTTTTCATATTAGTTGAACCGTTTGAAGTGGTACTTTTTATATTGTAATGTTGGTTTAGGTATGAACCTTTTTAGTTTTAATGCTTTAAGAAACTCTTCTTGCATATTTTATAATAGATAACTATTAAGTATGTTGTTCATATATAAAAATTGTGTTAAAAATGCAAACCTATATTTACCGTTATAAATCCGATATATCAGTGATATATCAATAACTCTACTGGACCGTTATCACGAAAAAAACCATTTTTAACTGCATAGGTACCAATACGACATTATTATCTACTTGGGATTCATATTTTATGAAACTGTTTTTATTCTGTGTCTAATGTTCAGGTGGGTTCAAGATACCTGGACCATTTGATTATTGAAAGGAAATATGCAGAGGCTGCATCTTTGTGTCCTAAGTTACTTCGTGGTTCAGCTTCTGCATGGGAGAGGTTTGTAGCAGATACGCTCAAGAATGTCATGTGTTTCCATTATGTTATAATAGCCATGCATTTGCATTTTTAGGTGGGTTTTTCATTTTGCTCATCTTCGTCAGCTTCCTGTTTTGGTTCCTTACATGCCTACGGAAAACCCACGGCTGAATGACACTGCTTACGAGGTGTGCATAGTCTTTTCTCAAATTTTTATACATTTAAGTTTTAATTCTTCCCGACATTTTACTAGCTTGTGCCTTCCAGGTGGCTCTTGTTGCTTTGACAACTAACCCATCTTTTCATGAGGTTCTCTTGTCAACTATTAAATCATGGCCAACTACATTATATTCTGCATTGCCTGTTATTTCTGCAATAGAACCCCAGCTTAACACTTCCTCTATGACTGACATGCTGAAAGAGGTACTCTTGACATTTTTTCTTAGGATTCTTTGCTTGTTTTTCTAGGTGACTTACCCGTTTTAACAACAGGCTTTAGCTGAACTGTACATTATCAACACTCAATATGAGAAGGCACTAGCAATGTATGCTGATGTAAGTGCTTCAATTTTTTTATTTAACTGTGTTTGAGAGTTTCTTGTCAAGAGCATAGCATCATCTTAAACAAAAGCTGGATCTAGCTGAATTACTTTTCATGAAGATTCATTCGTTTCCTCCATATTTGAATTGCTCAATACCTAAATTTTTTTTTTCTTTCAGTTGTTGAAGCCAGAGATATTCGACTTTATTGACAAATACAACTTACATGATGCCATTCAGGATAAGGTATGTTATTGTCATGCAAAATGTGAAAAGGAATTCCCACAATAGTAACTTTTTTCTTTCAGTTTTCGACATGAACTTCTGGATTTTAGGGCCCCTGAAAGATTATTTCTGATTCATGGGTTAGTGTTATGCGTTTTTACGGCCTACATGTGCAGAAGCTTTTCTTGTCCTTGTGCCATAGTTTGGCTCTTATTTGTCCATCTTGATTTAGCAAGAAGCTTTGTGAGAGGCAGTGTTTGAAAGATGTTCACTGAACCGTTGGTAATTCTTCTTATATATATGAATTGGTTTCAGGTCAAATGTAAACTACTTGATGAATATCTCATTAAAAAGTGCTTCATTACTAGATGTGCTAGTATGCCTTTTATGATCGAGCACTTTTTAATCGTTGGATCTTTTACGGTATCTCTACTAGAGTCTTATTGTGACTATAATCTAGACAGTTCATCAGCTGAACAGAAATTCTCCATAAGTTGGTGTTGGCTGGCGGCGACAGGGGAGAGAGGGGGATGGGGCGGGGCAAGATTCAACCGAAAGGAGACATTTCTTTATCCCAATGATCCTTTGTACTGTTAATTCCTGCCACTTAACCGAAATCCAGAGTTGTGGTACGAAGGTTGAGGGTTATATGGGTACACCTATACGCCCATCAAACCACATTCTGGTACGAGCGTTCTGGTTCGGCATACACTTCCATTCCTGAACGTTATGGTAGTCAAGCCGGATGGCTAAATTTGGCGATCCGAATCAATTGTTGAAATCTCACCATAAACTTGCTTTTGCAAGGAATTCTTTTAGTGCAAAGAAAGTTGGAAAAAACTTGAAATTTCTTGTAATTGGGGTTCGAACTGATGTTCATACACCTACACATTTCTTATGAATTTTGTCTTCATAACTGATATCCTTGTTTCTTCGTTGTATCCTTAGTCACAACTCCCTCTGCAAGTTGCTCATACAAATTACAAAATTAGCTTATAAAGTTTTATGATGCTTTTCTTATTTTGTATGTAAGGTTTGGAGTTGTTTGTCATTTTATAATTTTATTTTATTATATGGTTTATTTACATGTTATGATATGGCACGACTGTGCCGTTTTATTCTGGAATGTTGCGTTAAAGTTCCAATTGATGTCTGACCAAGAAAAGTCATGTTTTACATATTATTGAATGGATTAATGAGTTATGACTTTTCTTATGTTCTTTATAATATTTTATTTCCGTCTATGACACAATTCTTTAGTCAAATTTGAACAAGCAAGTAGTATCGACCCAATTAGTATTTTAAAGTGTATCGCGAACCCAATCGGCGAACCAACTCACCATACCCCCTCCATACTGAAAATAAAGACAATTAGCGTACCTTGTTCCCGAACTCGTATCATGACCCAAGACGTACCGTGTTCCAGGTAATTATGGATTATATATTTATATTATTTCAAAAATTCCATGCAGTTCGAATCATCTTTTTGGATTGAGCTGGATTCACATTGAAAGCACCCTATAGGAGGAGGAGAGGGGGGGGGGGGGTTGAATAGGTTTAAGGAATACTTGAGCATAATTAAGAATGCTAATACTAAATTTAAAACAAGTGGTAGAAATGAGGCAAGAATACAAACACTCTATATATCCTGGTATTCTTCGTGAGACACTCCAGTCCCGGAACTCTCTTCGTCTTTAATCCACTATTATAAAAATAGTTACACTTGCGAGCTTTGATCCAAAGTCTCGTTGACTTCTTATACA
Source organism: Iris pallida (assembly GCA_029216955.1). Taxonomy (NCBI): domain Eukaryota; kingdom Viridiplantae; phylum Streptophyta; class Magnoliopsida; order Asparagales; family Iridaceae; genus Iris; species Iris pallida. The sequence goes on from JANAVB010011399.1 coordinate 8,376,704, forward strand.
CAAGCTTTGATTTGAAGGACTCGTCGACTTGTACGCAAGCTTTGATATGAAGGCTTGCGGACTTCAACCTCTTACAAGAAATGTTGGTGATCTTCTTACAACAATTTGAAGATTTCACTTTACAACTCAATTGAACTCTATCTTAAATAGATTTCACTTTATAACTCAATTGAACTCTATCTTAAAAGCTCTTGTATATATATATAGAAGTTTGTATATAATAGGTAAAAATGTTAGGATCTAAGAAATGAGTAATAAATATGGCCAACCAAACTCTTATATATGATGACAAAAACAACATAAAATAATATAGTTGTTATTCTGCATATGTATACTACCGGTATACCGCTCCGCACAGTAACGGCTATAAAATAGCTAGTTTTATAGTTGTTGCAGTATTAATCAGACAGCTCTCCGATGATATATCGTCAGTATACCATGGTAGCAAATTTTGTGTTGTTGAGAAATCCAGACTTGCTGGATAGAAATTTTATTCCCACAATGTATCGACGGTATACCGCCGCCGGTATTACTGTCCCTATACTAATTTTTGGGATATTAGTTATTTGGCTTAGGGTTTTGATTTTGCTTTCTTTTGTTGTTACCTATTTGGTTACAGTTAATCCTAGAGTACAATATAAAAGATTACACTGGACTCGAGGACTTGATATGTTGACTTCTTCAGGTTGTTCATCTTTGATAGAGTTTTATCTTTTCACATGAGTAGATCGTCCGAAGCAAACCAGTTCTAAAAATCTGTTTTGCTTTCGAGGACTTCGCCTTGACCTCCATCCGATGACCGGGTAGTGGAACCCCTGAAGCTCTGTTGTAGACCAGAGGTATCATGAGGGTGTTCGAAGAAATCTTTGGACTAACAATATCTTTGGCCCATCATGATTTTTTCATTTGCATAAATCCATCTCTAATCTTGCTTATTGCTCTTCGGCAAAATAACTGTTAGGTGAACAAATCAATATACGTAATAGCAAAGATGATAAGATTAGTGTATACTAGGACTATGCTAAGTTTAAGTTTTAACAATATAGTGATTGCATGATCATTAATGCTTTCATAATATTAAACTTAATCGATTAACCATAATCAAAAACTCAAATTAATCATTGGACTAACAAGATTCAGACGGTTGTATATTTTGTAAGATCTGCTTAAAATGGCAAGCCAGATGAGATCTGAACCTGTGTGGCTCTGATACTATATGTAAGTGTATGACATTACACCAATATGTATTTTATTATTCCCACACATTTGAAATAGAATTGAAGGACTAGGGCTACTATGCGTCGGTTTGTGGTGGCGAAATAAACTGGAAAGGATGTCATGTGGAATAGTGATTGCAACTATTTGAAACACTCAATCTAGATTCCCATCTTCGTGTCGGATATCTTGAATATTTAATGATACGTGACTGTTCACTTTCTTTTCTTGTCCTTGGTTCAGGTTGTCCAGCTTATGGTACTTGATAGTAAAAGAACAGTGTCTTTACTTGTCCAACATCATGATACCATTCCTCCTGAAGTTGTTGGACAGCTCTTGGGTTCCATGAGAAAGTGTGATAGTAAATATTTCTTGCATTTATTCTTGCATTCACTATTTGAAGCTGATGCTAATGCTGGAAAGGAGTTCCATGATTTACAGGTTACTTCTTATTCTCTAATTATTTTAATGTCCTTAGAAGTTCATGATGACACAATATCTTTTTTCAACATTTTAAATCTTGCGAATTCTTCTCAAAAGGGTAATTGTTTTTGTATGGTCCTTTCCTGCCTCGTAGACAATTTTGTAAGATTGACTTGACAAAAAAATTCATGTTATGCATCACTTATCAATAAATGATTGTGTTTGTTGCTGAATTAAGGATGTTCAGTGAATTGTGAAACCTACAAGTTTATCCATTTGGAGTTGCAATTATCATTTAGAAAATGTATGTTAAGAAGTTTAAAGACAAAATAAGATAAATCTTATCTTCATTGTTTAGAAGATGCTTACTCACCTTCTTTCAAATCTTGATGATTCTATATATTAAGGTCTGTCTGCTGTGTTAAAGAAAATTCAAGATCATATCTCGAGGAAGAAAAACATTGAGTGCTGGATAATGGATGGACGTGAGAATTTTTGAATGGATCTTCTGAAGAGTTAGCAATGTGTTATTGCATTTATTGGTACTTTCTGAAGTTTATTATGTAATATAAGGCTTCGACTTATAGCAACTTTTTCAAGGTTTCTATGTAGTATTCACTTTATTGTGGTAATGGAACACTTTCTTGATCTTTGATTACTGTGTAGGTTTTTCGTTATCGTAGAGAAGCATAAGATACATTGGGAACAAGTGCATAGTAGGAGACTAAAGCCAAATATATAGAGGATGCAAAAGTGTTGAGGACAAAATAGACAATTAGATAATAGCTAGCCTATGTGACATCACTAAAACAATCTAGAAAGAAGGGGAAAAAAAGCCCTCATATTCTTCTATACTTTCCGACAATCTGGAGTTTAGATGACAATCAAGCCCAACTAGGAGAGAAGCTGTAGAAACAAAGTAAGCTTATAGGTGGTGAGAGTGAGTAGTGGCCATCTTTAGCGACAAGAGAGTGAGAAACAACCATCACAAATTGTTGGATCATGAAAGATCATGGATAACACCTATATGTTGGTGTATGTTTGTATGGTTTTGAAATGAGCAGATAAAAATAAGGATAAATCTCGAGACATTGTTCACTCCATTTATTTACAAAGTGGTATCATAAAAAAGGAGATCCAACCTCAAAGAAGATTGTAGCCACTAGAATTATCCCATTCACCATTCCTTGTGAATACAATTGGAGCATCGAAATAAAGGCGATGCTTGGATCCAAAGATGTTTGTGATATTGTCGTGAGAGGCCATGGCGAGCCTCAAGATGAAGATTTTTCGGCGGAGCCTAAAGGATCCTCTTAGAGACTCGAGGAAGAAAGGCAATAAGGCTCTCTTCTTTGTCTGCCAAAGAATAAGGATTCTCTTAGAGACTCGAGGAAGAAAGGCAAGAAGGCTCTCTTCTTTATCTGCCAAAGAATTAAAAGCAGTATTTAAGAAGATCGCTAACGCTACAAGTTCCAAAACTACTAGAAAGGAGTGGACAGGGTGAATAAAAAGGAGTGGACAAGGTGAAGAGGGTTAACGACAATTCTTTGAAGGGAGTTCGAAGATCTGAAGATGGAGGAAATGAGCTTGTCTTGGGTTATTGCAATAGAGTCATGGTGATTGTGAATAAACTTAGAAGAAATGGTCAGAACACGGAAAATGTTCGTTTGATCAAGAAGATACTTATGACTACACCGACGAATTATGAGTATATTGTTTACACCTTGGAAGAAACTAAAGATCGTGAGAAAATATCCGCTAACCATCTTACATGGGTTCTTTGGAAGACCATGAAAAGAGCCCTTTGAAAAAAAAAGCTTAATTTGAAGAGCGACCAAAATATTTACAAAAAAAGAAGCTAAGGTCGTGACAATCGAGGTGTAGGCCAAGGCTGTGACAATTGAGGTGTAGGCCAAGGCTATGGAGGCACCCGAGGCCATGGTTGCGGACAAGGTGGCTACACAATGTGAAGATAAAGAGAAAGTACAAATATTTTTTTGAGGCCATGAAAGAGGAAGACTCAATGAAAGAGAAAGATCTCAAGTTTAATAGTTCAATTGCAAGATGTATGGATATTATGCTTTTGGTTTTTGGAGAAATGCTTTTAAAGGAGAAGATGTGAAGATTCTCTTGCTAGCACCCAAATGAGATGAAAAAAAATAAAGATCTTTGGTACTTGGATACAGACACACGCAACAATATGCGTGAGAGAAGAAGCTTGTTCGTAGATTTGGACAATTTTGGGTAATTCTTCAAAAGAATGCGATGAAGAGTAAAGGTTATGTTTGAAGAATGGAGGGCATCAGTTTATATCAAATGTATATTAAGTTCTATACATCCTTAACTTGGGCCAACTCTTGGAGAAGGGGTTATGATCTACACATGAAAGATCGTAGCCTTCTCGTAAGAGATTGGAAAAAGAGGTCGATAACAAAATTTCAAATGATGAAGATTCGAAGAATGAGATGCTTCATCTTAACATCCTAAATGGAGATGTGAAGTGCTTAAAGGCTCGTCTTAAAGTCACTTTGTAGATATGATACGTGAACGACATCTAAATTTTGATAGTCTCAAATCATTTAGGAAAAACCATGAGGTTGAAGGATTGCCTTTCATCGATCATCAGAAACAACTTTGTGAAGCATGCTTCCTCGGAAAGTATTGTCGGACTAGCTTTCCGAAGGAATCAAGGAAGCTTATTCCATGCATAAAAGTCGGTACACCTTGTGCATACCGATGTTTATGCAAAGATTACGCCTACCTCTTTCGGTAAGCATAAATATTCTTATTTACCGACTTCACTAGAAAGACTTTGGGTTAATTTTTTTTTTTAAAAATAAATCAGAGGTGTTTGTTGAATTTTAAGAGTCTAAAGCTAATGTTGAAAAATGAACTATCCTCTCAAAACAATTAGATCCGATCGAGACGAATGAGTTCACTTAAAAGAATTTGATCATATTGTGAAGAGCATGCGATTTTGTCTCAATTTAACAACCTAATTCTAGGACAAAGGGATGATGGATGGTTGTACGATCATAGATCTAGTTGAGGGGTGTTAATGAGCCAATCCGTTCGCGAGCTGCTTCAAGCTTAGATTCTTGAAAAGCTCATGAGCCAAAATCAAGAGAAAGAGCTTGAGCCTAAAAATAGGTTCCACAGACAAACAAGTCTGAGCGCTGGAGCCTGATCTTAGAGGTATTAGGCCTATTGAGCTTGCTAGCCAGCTCTTTTGTACTTGTATATTTATAGAAGAGAAGTCTATTACGCTTTCTTTTTTTTTTTTTACAATTTGATTAGAAGTTCATTTCAATTTGATATTAAGCTCACACAGCTACACTTTCATTTTGGGACAAAGCTCATGAGCTCATAAGCAAGGTCAAGTTGGGCTTAGGCTTGTCGATAATTTTAGCTCATCAAGCTTTTTAATTTAAACGAGTGGCTCCCGAATCGAGCTCGAGTTTGCAAATATTTTGGAGACCCAAGCTTGAGTTTAGATTTTAGGCTTGTCTTAAGCTTGAGCTCTACTTAGCAATCACGATCCAAGCAAGGGGGTAGTCTCTCAAAGCTCGTCTCATTAACATTCCTAATCTAATCATTTCTTTTTTAGGTTAATGATCCACAATCATATGTTATATAACTGAAATATCCTGATGGAAGAATGTCTATATTGCATCACAAGAAAAAGGTCATGAAAAGTTTGACAAATAAAGAGAGAAGCAAGTTACTTTTCTGCTTATGCAGTAGAAGTTTTAAAGAAATAAAAAAATGGCATTCTGGTTATATTTGGATGATTATGTATGTATTTACATGGATGATGGATCCATGTGATATAGAGAAGGTTGTTTTATTAGGATTTTGTCTTTCCTGTTTGCTGCAATACTGCTAATTTTGTCACATTACATATCTGGATCTGGTCAAGAAGCATGTCCTCTTATATATATATATATATATATATATATATATATATATATATATATAGAGAGAGAGAGAGAGAGAGAGAGAGAGAGAGAAGCACGTCCTTATATATGTTCATAATAATAATGCTACCTAATTAACTTCTTTCATCTTTCGTGTTACAGGTAGAGCTTTATGCGGAGTACAACCAACAGATGCTGCTTCCGTTTCTTCGTAGTAGTCAACATTATAGACTAGAGAAGGTTTGGACTTGAACTAGTTCTCTGTGCACCAATTGTGATGATTAGCATCCTTAGTTGATATATCAACCTCTCAGGCATACGAAATCTGTGTCAAAAAAGATCTTCTGGGAGAGCAGGTCTTTATCCTGGGAAGGATGGGTAACACAAAAAAAGCTCTGGCAATTTTGATAAACAAGCTAGAAGATATAGAGGAGGTACGGTCAAGCACCGCATTTCATCTATGATATTTTTCTTTGGTCTCGACTCTTCTAGAATGGTATGTGCTTTGCCTTAATCATGTAAATCCAAAAGATTAAATTCAACTGCATGCAGGCTTTAGAATTTGTGAGTATGCAGCACGATGATGATCTATGGCAGGAGTTGATCAAACAATGTCTTCGCAAGCCTGAAATGGTACATGATAGTCACAACAGACTTAAGTACTCATACATCTTGTCTTAAAGTTTCAATGAGACACTTTGCCCTTGTTTCAACAATTGGCAGGTAGGGATGTTGCTAGAGCACACAGTTGGTAATCTGGATCCACTATACATTGTCAGCATGGTGCCAACTGGACTACGGATACCTAGGTTTGTAGTTACGGTAAATTTGTATTATATTTAATTATCTAGTCTGGAAAGGTTTCCTTGTTCTCCTTGTGATGATATATGGTCTATGAATCAGAAAATTTTGATTTTTTGTATTATTATCTTTAAGGTTAAGGGACCGCCTTGTAAAAATCGTCACTGATTATCGAACGGAAACTTCTCTCAGACATGGATGCAATGATATTCTTAAGGTATATTTTCTCGGTTTAAATGATCATTATTTGTCATGTGCCTTTGGTTATGGATGGAATTTTTTACAGGCTGACTGCGTCAACCTTCTTGTGAAGTACTATAACGAAGCTCGGCATGCAATCTACCTGAGCAGCATAGAAGAAGAAAGTCATGGGAGGATAAAACATAACACTTCATCCCAGGACAACGGAAGTGCTTCGCATGCAAAGACTATGGAAGTTAAGTCGAAAACGAGGGGTGGGGGTAGATGTTGCTTGTGCTTCGATCCTTTCTCCATCCAGAACATGTCCGTTATTGTGTTTTTCTGTTGCCATGCCTACCATTTTTCCTGCCTCACTGGAGGCTCGGACTCCATTGAAAGTACTGATGTAACTCGTAGCGACGATGACAGTGATCTGGAAGATGGCCACTCAGGTGGACCCCGATTGCGGTGTGTTTTGTGCACTACAGCTGGTGGATGAGCTTTTAGAGTACATTTATGTAGGAGTTGTATTTTTTTTTTTTTTCTCCGGGCAACGTATCCTTATTTTTCTCCATTTGTGCTGTATATGGGTTTCTTTGGTTTCATTGTAAGAGCATCATTAGTAAGGCCCATCCCATTTTCTAGATTCTAGATTTAGAATGTAGGAACTCATTTTGTAGAATAGTAAGTCTCATTCCTAGTTCCAATTTCTACAATTTCGGTCCCAACCCATCCATAGGTGTTAAGGGTTGGGCCTCCCAATTTCTAGATTCTAGAATGTAGAAATTTCTTTTGTAGAATAGTAAGTCCCAATTTGGAGCCCAACTTTCTAGATTCTAAACTTTATATTAGTTTTTTCCTACATTAATTTTTGACCACACAATCTTTGGGACCGGAACTCACTTTATCATTTCCTACTATTCTCATACAAACCCAACATATTCTACATTTACCTTTTTTTTGAAATTTTGAGCCCCAAGTTGCATTTGAGAGTCCCAACTACTAATGATGCTCTAATATACAGTTCTTTCCAGCGTCGTGGGTTTGTACAAATGGGATGGTTGAGATGTCTGAGTGTGTAGATGAGTTTAAGATAATTTTTAAGAGAGCTTTTTTCCAGACCGCCAGGGAAACCAACACGTAAACCGATGCCACGTGTCGGTTTTCCATTGGCCGGAGTTAGCGGAAGGGCAGAGTGTTTTTTTTCTTCCCATCCAATCACGTGTTGACACGTGTCAGGCAGTTTTTTTCCGGTCCAAATTTTCCGGCTGGCAGGACTTTTCCAATTTTTATACGTGGGTTGTTTGCTCAATTGGGGGCATGTATTTTCATGGAAATATGCATAAATTATCGAGTCATACTCTTATTCACGCCTTGTAACAAATTAGCAAATACCTGCATTTGATTGGTGTGGTTTGGTACGTTGCTCAGTTTTAGGTAGAGCTGGTAAACCAGCACAAACTCAGCTGATAAATTCTTTAGCATCCATCTATCGGGTCATTTCTTTTGGTAATTAGACAGGACGAAGTCCTACATTAAATCTCCTCCGATAGTTGCAATAGTAGTTGTCGTGTAGCTGGAGATGAGTATTATTCTCTGAATTTGCTAAAATTTGCCCAAATTACAAGGGGAAGAAATGATGATAATAATGTTATACCGGCAAATAAGAGGAACATATCCGTCTAATGGATTTCAAAATTAGTATAAGTTAATGCTAAGTGTAATAGAATATGCTGACAGTGAAAATATTATATTTTTTTTGGTAACTAAAATAATTTATCTATTTACTTTATGGACTGCTCTCTCAAACGATTGAGTTTCATGTGATAGGAACAATTGAGTTTCATGTGATAGAAGTAACAAGATGCTTCAACCTCGTTGACCCAGCCTAAGAATAGACGCCTTTTGGCAAATCTTCTAAAACTTTGATACATGAGCAGGTATCATAGTTTTGATATCTCCTTTGTATGACAAGTGGGTCCATTCTCAAACTTTATGTCTACACGTTTTACGAAGCGAGAGAGGAGCCCACTTGTCAAGTTGTCATACAAAGGAGGTATCAAAACTTTGATACCTCCTTCCGTATCAAAGTTTTCTCCTTCTCACTCCATAGAGACAAAGGGATTAGAAAGAGATTAATGGATGATTATATACATATTGCAGGTAAACACTAACATAAAAGCGTAGTGGCATTTAAATGATAAAAAAAAAAAACCTAACTATTAGCAAGTATTCATCTCTCTTTTGTCTATGAGGATTGAGGTAAAGTTGACAGTTGGTAATACTGAAACTTGGCCCTAAATTGTTTGGGACCAAAAGAGTTGATCATGTTCGGCTCTTATGTTACAACCCCTTTGGGCTTTTGGCCAACCCGTGGGCTTTTCGGACCTGCATATTTAAGTTACTTTTACTTGCATGATCTCATTTACTTGCGCTACTCAATTAGACCCTAGAAATAAATTGTTGTTTAGGAATATGGAAAAATGAAGCAGGAAGGATCATATGATTAGTTAGGTGTCCAGTTGATTAAACAATTGCACCGGTCAATAGATCTGGGGTGGGCTGGATGAATAGGCCTAAATGGATCAACTCAGGGGTGCTTCCCAAGCGGAGCAGAGCCTACTGGGCCTTTTTGAGGCCGCCCCTGACCTACTTCCTATTTATGTCTATTTTCTTACTTCGCTTCTTTCAGACGAACGCGAACGCTTTGATCCTTTCATATATTTGATGGCGGTGTATTGAAAAAGGGTTGGGATTTAAGTCTAAATTTATTTTCGAATGAAACACTATTTATTTATTTTAGCATTATATTATTTAGAAAATAATTGACTTATCCCACACTTGATTTACCCTAATTCAAGATGCACCCCACAGTCCCGCCAAGTCAATCGGAGGAATCGAAACGCCGACGGCGTTCGAACTTTGCCTTGCTACGGCTGCTCGAAGACTCGCTCGGTCGAGGCGACTCCTTGCTCAGGTGGGGTAGTTTCGATGAACTTGCCTCATCTTAGCCTTCACATAATAACTCGCATGTTTTCAACTTGCACAAGTTAGGCTTGATAATAAAAGAGACGCATCCACATAGCTAAGGGAATAATCCTGACGGGTCGAAAGGTGTTAGAACATGGAAAAAGGTCTCACGGTCTGCTTAAAAGTCGGCTCAGCATGCTTTCAAAATGACACTCGATTCTTCGTCCCATGGCTTGGGAGAAGGAAGTTGGCCTAAGTTTCTAAGTTGCCCCAACGCTCGAATTAGCCTAAGTCATAGGCGTCGTCCGCGTGAATGCTTGATAATGCATGCACGGTCCCGTCGTCCAAGGCTTGGCATAGCCTTCGCATATCCCGTGGGTTAAGTCGTATTGCACGGCTTGTGGCTTAAGTCTAGGCACCCAAGAACTTGGTTGTTCAAGTCGAACGCGTGCACGACACGTTCTCTCGATGCGAAGCTCGACGTCGCATTTGTTCGTCAAGTCATTGCACGATTAAAGTTAGCCAAAGTTATGTCGGTCCAACTAAGTCATTTCTAGCACTATTTGTAACCTCACTTCTCATAATTTAGAATTTAAAAAACTATTTTATAAAAAAAAATAGTTATAGTTGATTATGTAAATACGTTAATTTTATATTCTAGATTTTCTTAGAAATATTTTGTATATTTCTTCTTGAAAACTATTTCAATTTTATTTCAAGTCAACTTGTTGGGCCAGTCTTCGGGCCTAGTGATTGGGCTGTTACAACCCAGCCCATTCAGTTGCATCTATTCTACCATTTCGAATTTCCTCAACAGCCTATTTGAGCTGTGAGGAAGAGAATCACTATTCTCATTTCCTTGTGGCTGATTGCTCGAAATTTGAATTAATTCCTAACCGTTTAGCACTGTAGCACCCACTACCAATTCTCCCGCCTTGAAACTCCAACGGATTATATAAACTCCAATAATCCTTCGTTAGAATTCCAATTTCATTCTTCTTTCCTCCAAGAGCCAATTTCATTCTTCACTACTTCTTCCTAGAGGGTCGGTTATGGCGATGGCAATGGTGATGGTAGTAGCTATCCGCTCGAGGAACGGCGATTGACGAAGAACGGCGATTGACGAAGAACAGCGATCTTCTTCCACTCGAGGCCAGTCTAGGCGGTGGCGTGTTTCTTTTCTCGACGGAGATTGACTGCACACACAAACTCTCTGGTGATCTTCTTCCAACGACGACGATCGACGATGCGCATCTCATCTCAGGTGAGTGGTTGATTATCGAGCGTGTTTTTCCGATCCACGAATTCTTTCTTGTCTCTTAAAGTTTTTGAATGAATTCTGAATTTAGATCTGGAGTGAAGATCGGGACGAATTGACTCAGTAGCAATCGATCATGAACTCGATCTAGGTATGATGTTAAATCTTTGTCTTTGTTTCGATTTCTTCTTGAATTTTTTGTGCGAGAGTTTGGCTCTGAAATTTTGAAGATCTCGAACATCTGGTTTGAGTTTGTGCTTTGAGTTTTTGGATCCTCGTGATCATCGATGAATTCTCGAATTTTTGAGTTTGAATTGTTTCAAACAGAGCTGTAGATTTTTAACTCTGTTTCCTGAGCACCACATGTTTGATAAAATGTCACAACAAGGATTCCTGATGCATTTTGGAGCATAGAAGCAGTATTTGAGTTCTTAGGCTCGAGTTTTCCTTCGATTCTTCTTCCAGGTACTGATCGATCTTCTCCTTGCTATGTTATGTGGAGAATTGTGGTTTAATTATTGTTTTGGGTCGATCGCATGTTGTGTCCAGATTGTTCGAGACTCGAACTAGTTCGTATTCCTGTCTAGCTCGTATTCTCCTGGGAAGGGTTCGAGTGTAGTAGCTGTTGGGGAGCTGTTGCTATTGTTGTCGTGTCCAGTGTGGAGTGTCTGTGATTTGAGATTCTTGGACACAGAAGAATGTGTTGAATTTAAGAGTTTGGCACCTACAAGGAATAATAGCCGTTAATTTTGAATTTTAGGTTATATATGTTACAGTGGGGACGCCGTGCCATCAGCTACTTTGTTTCATTTTCAGCCTTTGGTAGCAGTAACTGTTTGGTGTATTTTAAACTAGTAGCATAACTGATGGTTGTCTTCGGATAATTGTCCTCTGTTAGCAAACCTGGATGCGTTAATTTATTTGGGATTAACTATGATTTGAGTAGTGAGTCAGTTATGGTCTATTTCATTTGTGTGTTTGAGTTGAGTTGTACTGTCAGCTTTAAGATTACATATATGCATAGTTGACTTAACTGCACACTGCAAGTTTGTGTATGTGTATAGGCGACTACGAATGGTTAACATTCAGGTTTGGTTCAGAATAATAAAGGAATTGGGATGGTGAATTAAGATTATCTGATTTTTCATATGTTTATGAATACAACCATGTTATGCCTTTTAGATGAAATCCAGTTCAATTTATGTTGCAATAAGTGCATTGAATGAACCTGGGTATTATTTAGCTATGCTTGGTTTTCGAGAACATGTCCTGGGCTAACTAGAGGTTCAGGTCATATTGTATGATAGTAGTTTGGTGATTGATACCTTAGGCTAATGAATACCTGCTATGTACCTTGTGTAATATTTTTGGTTATTCTTGAGACATCAGATTCTTTTAAGTATAGAGCCCAATTGTCAATTCCCTTAAACAAGCATCCTTGGCGTAGATATCAGGGTTAATCCTAAGATGTTGAGTCTTATTTAGAGTCATGTGGTTGTGTGATTATAACAAGGGAAGTCAAATTCAGTAGACATCTTAATGCTTGGTGTATCATTTTAATACTAATTTGTACTAGGGTAAGGATTGATAGCATCTGTAGTAACTCTTATTTAGTAATTAAATCTTTGGCTAGTACATTGATTATGATTTGGATATTAGTATATTTTGTTAATAGGAAAATGAATGAACTTAACCAAATTGTAACCATATAACAGGAGGACATCCAGCTCCATCTAGTACACTTGATTTTCCAGAGCAAGGCAAGAACTTTTCTATGGTCTTGTGCATTTACATATCTTGTACTCTCCTTGTGACACGTCATGACACGATATCTTGTACCCCTGTATTTTATGTTCTTGTGCTTGCTTGTGTCGGGTGGGAAAATACACTAGCTATGTGACCAAACCCCGGTTACTATATTCATGTAGATAGCTTAGGCCTCGCACCGTGCACGCGGATCCTAAGCCGTACCGATATTCATGTACTCATGTACATGCTCTTATACTCCCCTTAGCCGGTCACATAGGCTAGTTGTATTTCAAACATGGTACACTTGTCATGTCTTGTACTTCAGGTTCATAGTTACATTTAGTCATGTTATTCTGTATTTATTTTCCATATCATGATGTTCTTGTTCATTACCTAGAACTGTACTTTGTTTCGCTCCTGACTAGGATATGTTGCAGGTGAGATGGAGGCCTTATGTGATACCTACTATGGCCGAGAGCCTGTAGATGCAGTAGAGCCAGCTGGAGTTGCTCTTGACTTAGAGGCTGAGGAAGCCTAGCACTTTACCCCTTTAGTAGTTTATATTTTCTTGTATTTGAGACTATCAGACTATACTTTTCATTTGCTAGAAATGTAATAATTCTGAGACATGTACTTTGATTCTGGGATACGTTTATAGATGTTGTGATTTGTACTTATTATCGTTTATCTGGTTAGATTTCCCTAGATTGGTATAGCTTACTTCATCGTGTCCAACGATGAAGGTTGGACGTGTCCGACTCGTATCCGATTATTCGCGATTGGGTCGTGACACTATCCCCTGTTGGCTGTGGTTGTCAAGTCACATAGTCCCACGAGAATAAGGCTCGTCGTATAAAGTATATGACTTGAGCGATAACGTCGCCTAGAGAACAAGGTCTGTCCAAGGCACGAGCCACGGTCGGTTTAGTGAAAAGCATGTCACGGACAAAGAAAGTCCACGCGACTGGTTGTCGTCGAGATCGGTCCCGCTACTTGGAAGTCTCGCTAAGTCTCGATAAGTCTTATACATGAGATCGGTCCCGCTACTTGGGAGTCTCGATAAGGAATCACGCGAGATCGGTCCCGCTACTTGGGAGTCTCGATAAGTCTCGATAAGGAATCACGCGAGATCGGTCCCGCTACTTGGGATTCTCGACAGAAAGATGGAAAGCATGGTCATGATTAGGAAAGGACTTGGTAGATAAAGTTGAGTCTTGCATGGTCATTGGATAACTTGCACGCAAGGGCAAAATTCCTCGAACGATCCTGGGGCACCGGGTTCGTGTCGGCCTAGGAGGAATTACAGATATTGTACAGCCTTCATCGACGGTACGACTCGATTGAATTGAATCGTTACAATATAGGCTGCGGGTCATTCGGTGGGAGCTCGTACCTCACCATGCGAATGGTTACCGTATGCAAAAGATCCAGGATAGCTTGACATTGCTAGTGACCACTCATATAGATGTGTCGGCAAGAGCGGCTATCCGCGTATATGCCTTTGGATAGCGTCGAGTACTAGCAAGTTATGAGTTGGGTTATCAAGTTACGCTTATAGCAAGCGCTAACCTTGAATCAGAATGGGTTAGGGTGTGCATGGTTGCAACACCATTCTAGAGCCAAGAGTTGGCTATAGCAAGGATACGTTCTTCAGCATGAATGTGGCCTTGTCTCGAGTTAAGTCATGAAGGGCCGTAAGACAAATTGATTAAGTCTGGTTGATACTTGGGAGGCACGGCCTCGGTCTTAAGGCACGATCAAGTCCACTGGCACGACCAGCACGAGTCGCCCCCTTGATGTTGTTGGCACGAGAATGGTCTAAAGGCACGTGAAACAAGTGAAAGTCTTGGCACGGCCGAGTTGCATAAGTCCTACTCGACAAGGCACTGCCTCGAATATATATTGAAGTCACGAATAGAGTATGGCAAAGTCACGAATAGAGTATGGCACGACCCTGTCGTTGCGTTATCAAGTATAGGCCAAGGCATTTTTGTCTTAAAATTGATCCTAAGACAAGACTAGAAAGATAATCGAAATGGATTTAAGTTGCACAAAGTAAATGAACGTGTCGATTTTGTATGGGTGGACGAGGAGCTTACTCCACCAGTACAGTTGAGTACTAACACCCATACAGTTTTCAAGCTCATGGCGTGGAGCTCGCTTGGATGCGTCGAGGTACGGAGTTCCTTGGCGATTCGAAGCGTGCGACCGCGTGGAGTCAAGACTTATACGGAACGTAATATATGGACATCGCCATCCTGCAGAATCTGTACTCGTCGTATTGAAGCATTGTATCGAGTGTCATGCCCCGATTCCGTAGAATCGATAGTCGTCCCCCGGACGTGATGTCGTACGAACCTAAGTTACGATCGCACAAGGCATAGTCATAGTCATATGGTTATTCGAAACACAACATCAAGTTAGAGTATGCAGAGATAGTTGATTGACACATTTGAAATAGAAGTAAACTTTTCATTGATAATAAAACTTTATTTACATTGACTTCATTACAATCATTGCCGTGCGGGCTACAACATGACTCGATTACAAAACGAACGCCGATGAGATAGTCGTTCCATACATTATATTTTTTTATAAGCAAAACATAACACTTTCCACCTGCTATCGAGGGGAGTCGAGTCGTCATCTTCTTTTGGATTGAGTGCGGGGTCTTTAAAAGGAATTCAGAAACAAGCCTTTACACGGACGAGGCTTCAAAAGTGTCCACGCCACCTTGAGCTTTAAGCGACACGCCCTTCGTGGTTTGGGATACCTGCGTGGAGAGCGAGGATCAGTATATTACACTTTGTACTGGTGCGTGGCTATTTAAGTTCCAAGATCTCATTTGGATGAAGAGTTTATATGACTTAATGTACGAATATTTCTAACCATCCTAATGAATTTCAACAAGCATATGACAAGCATAATGTTGAATATGTTGGAACTTACCCACGGCGGACCGCACTGCGCCTTATAAAACTTACCATGTTCTTTCCTGTCAATTGTTATCATTTTTATACCAACTACAATATTACGCGTGATTGGTCACTGGCTCCCAGAGCCATCATGGACTCCTCTAGCTTTTGTTAGACGGGGTCCTTTCAGCACGAGTAGCGAGCCCCGCTGCAAGTCTCCGCCTAACCCGTGCTCAGCACAGCTAGTTACTTGTTTCCTTTTACGGCCGCAACGGTCCCGTGGCCTCGGGTTACCGTACGGGAAAATGCTCACCTTGTCGACAAGTTGTCTGTGACCGTGCAAAGACATATTTTTAGTTATTAAGATATAGCCTACATTTTCTTTGAAAACTTGCTCATTCATTCGTGTTCGTGCCCTTACATTTATTTTTTTATTCGCAACAAATATTATTGATTGACCTAATAAGGGGTCGAGAAGAGAAAGGTCAGCCACTCACCTTGAGTTTACTTCAGGCGAGAGAACTTGTTGGTCGCACTAGACGTCGCCTACGCGATCACCTGAAATCGCACAAGCAATCGACTAGAACACTGCATTATTTAAGAAGTTTGATAGGAAATGCGAGTTCGAAATGCAAGCCATGAAAACCATCGAAAATATTCACAAAAACACATTCAGAAAACAAAGCCAAAACCAACGCAAGCGGCATGAAAAGCAGAGCAACGGGAGGTCTCTCCCGACTCAGCCGCAGAGTCAATCCTTGAGGCGCAACCCGATGAATATGGGACTTGGTTTCGAAGAAGCCATTCCATAACGAGGAATGGATCTTAATTCAACCGTTTCCGTTCGATCGATTCGATTGATCCCGACCTATCGGTCCCGACCGAATCGATAGTGACAGTGTTCCTTTCTCGCGCACCCTGTGGACAGAGAACGGGGCACGATGTAGGGACGGGGTACTACACCATAACCAACTAAGAAAAAGTTTTGTCCTCGAAACTTAGGAATAGAACCTACCTCTACGAGAACAACGAAGGAAAATTTTCTTTTATTTCTGACTCAAGCTCCCACGTCGACTCCTCGACAGAATGGTTTCTCCAAAGGATGCGGACGAGGGGAATGGCACGGTTGCAGAGAAGTTTATTTTGTGCTCCAAGATTTGCAAAGGCTCTTCAACATAGGACAAGTCCGCCTTCAGATCCAGCTGACCCAAATCTACTACATGGCTTGGATCGTGCACATACTTCCGCAATTGTGAGACGTAGAAGACGTCGTGTACCTTCGACAACGCAGACGGTAAGGCGATTTGGTAAGCTACTGGGGCAACTCGCTTCAATATTTTGAATGGACCAACAAATCTTGGGCTCAGCTTTCCTTTCGCACCGAACTGGGAAACTCCATGCATGGACATCACTTTCAGGAATACATGATCGCCTTTCGAGAACTCGAGGGGGCGTCGGTGCGTGTCGACATAGCCCTTCTGTCGGCTTTGTGCTATCTTCAATCTCTTCCGTATTAACTTGACCTTCTGCACGGTCTGCTCCACCAGCTTCGGACCAAGTATCTGTCGTTCCCCGACTTCATCCCAGCAAATGGGCGATATGCACTTCCGGCCATACAAAGCTTCTGTCACCCCCAGTTTTCGAATTAGGGGTATTTTTGTCATTTTCCAAGTTTTATAATTTTTAGGAATTTTATTTGATTTTATATGATTTTTAGGGATTTGTTTGATTTAGTTTGAATTTTATCCAATTTGGACTTAAGTTGGAGACCCGGGTAGCCTGGACACTAGTGGGACCCACATACTAGCTGGGCTTGGCCCACATGCCATCCTAACTAGGCTAGAAACCAATAAACCATACTTCCATGGCTTAGCTAGTCAATTAGAGGCTTAATTAGTCGATTTAGAGTTAAACCGAAACAAACCGAACCAAACCAAACCCCAACCAAACCCAAACTAAGTCTAATGGGTTGGGGGCTTAATGGGTCTCCACCCAAACCCACCAAGCCCCCCCCCCCCCACCACTCCATGGCCGGCCAAGAGGAGCAAACCCCCCTCCTCTTTCCTTCACACCTAAGTAACCTCTCTCTCCATTACTTTCTTTTTCCAAGCTTCTTCTTCTTCAAAGGAAATACATTAGGTAGGCTCATTTAATTCCCCATTAATTCCTCTTTAGCATTTATTTCTTTCACAATAAATGTAGAGGAGACCACCCTCGACACTTTGACCATAGATTTTGTAGGGTTTCCTAAAAACTAGTTTTGGGATGAAATTTGGGGTTTTTCTTTTATAGAAGAGTTTATATGTATATATATATGTGTGTATGTATTTATTTATATATATTTGAGTGTGTGTAGAGGAATGGTGGTAGTGGTGGTGTCATGAGGGTGGTGGTGAGAGTGTTTGTCTGACCCCCCTCCCGCCCAAGCTCTCGGAGCTCCTGCGAGTCCGACGGCGGCTCCCGGCCCGTCCGACCCATCCGCATCGGCAGCCGTCTTCTCCCTGCCGCCTCCCCCCGCACCTCCCCCGGCCGTGGCCGCGGACTCCTCCCCTGCTCTCCTCGTCTCGTCCGAGGCAGGCCACCCGGTCCCCACCTCCTCCGCGGGAGCGAGTTCTCTCTCGTTGCCCCCCGCCCTCTCCGCTGCGGTCCCCGCCGCCCCGGTCGTGGAGTCACCCCCCGCCCTCTCCGCTGTGGACCCCGCCCCTCCTCCGGTCGGCCAGCTCGCGCCGCCCCCCTCCTCCGCATCGGTGGTCTACTATCAGGACCCCCTCTCTCTGAGGTGGTTCTGGTACTCCTCCCCCGTCCAGGCGGCCGCGACCCTCCCTGTCCAGCCTACGACCGCCCCTTACTCCGGCGACGCCGGCGTCTCTGCCTCTGAGTCGTGGTGCCCCTGCGGACGCTACCCTCCCCACCGCCGGGCCTAGGGTCCTCCGGGCCCCTCGGCGCCCCCCCTCCGGCCTCGTGCACCGCCGGCCTGGGTATCCCCGCCTCCGCCGGTTCCCCCTGCGCCTCGTCCACCGCCTCCGCCCTCCGTTCTTGCCCGCGGTCTTGCCCGTCCTCCCGGCCGTTCTCTCCTGCCCGGCGGTGCCCGGCCTTGCTCTCCCGGACGTACTCTCCCCGCACGGCCGTGTCCGCCCTCCCGGCCGAGCTCTCCTCGCCGCGGACCCCCGCCGGGCCACCAGCCCCCCGGCCTCCGAACTTTGGGCAGCGAGAGGGGGGGGGATCGAGGCCCCGAGCCGCGCGCAGTCCCCTCGGGGAGAGCGCCGTCCCATCCCCCCCCCACGCGCAGCTGTCCCCCCCTTTGGGCTTCGTGCCCAACCACCCCCCCCCCCCGCTCGTTTCCCACTCTGGCATGTACTTTCGAAATTTCAAATTCATACCTTTGAAATTTTGAAATTACAGTTTTGCTCCTTCGTAATTTCGTTCGTAGTTTCCTCTTTTGCTCTTCTGGGCCGTTGTTGTCGGGCCCATACCCTGTCTGTAAGGCTCTGCTGAGCCCACTTTCCCTGTCTGTAAGGCTCTGCTGAGCCCACTTTCCTATTTCAATAAATGTTCTGTTTGAAGTGAAAATATATATATATATATATATATATATATATATATATATATATATATATATATATATATATATTATATATATAGATATATATATATATATATATATATATATATATATATGTGTGTGTGTGTGTGTGTGTGTGTGTGTGTGTGTGTGTGTGTGTGTGTGTGTGTGTGTGTGTGTGCGTGTGTGTATATATGTATATATATAAACAGATAGATAGATATATAGATGAATATATATATATATATATATATATATATATATATATAGAGAGAGAGAGAGAGAGAGAGAGAGAGAGAGAGAGAGAGAGATAGGAAGGAGAAGTAGAGGAGAGAAAGAAGTAGATGAAGAGAATAAGAAGCACCAACAGCAGCAGCTGTTGTGGGAGGGAGGGAATGGAGATGCTACCCCCCCTACAAGAAAACAGCAGCAGCAGCAGTATGAAGCAGCTGCAGCAGCAGCCCAAGCAGTGGCAGCAGCAGCAGATAGCCTAGCAGCAGCAGCAGTAGGCATTAGCAGCAGTAGCAATAGCTCCAACCCCCCTTTAAGCCCCTATACAACCCCCCTATATATATATATATATATATATATATATATATATATATATATATATATATATATATATATATATATATATATATAGATAGTTAGATAGTTAGAAGAAAAAGAATTAGAAGAAGAATTAGAATAAGAGTTAGAAGAAGAATTAGAAGAAGAATAGGAAGAAGATTAAGAAGAAGATTTAGAATAAGAAGAATGAGAAGAAGATTAAGAAGAAGAATTAGAATAAGGAGAAGAATGAGAAGTAGAAGTATAGGAAATAGAATTTAGAGGAGTTGAGTGAGTCAATGTGGTGAAGGGGTGAAATCGAGCTCCGATTGTCGGAACGAGTTGAAACTTGGAGGAGACTTAGATTATGGGAATTAGACTTTGTGGGTAGGCTCCGAGTTGAAATCGAAGTTGTAGAATGATGGTATCGCAACGTACCATTGCGTATCTTGAGATATTCAAGATATCAGCAATAGGCCGTAAGATGGACTGGACGTCCACTCTACCTAGGAATCTTGGTAGGTAATGAATGTATAGGCTAGTATCCTACTACCCTAGGAAGCACGGGTCGAAATACTAAGCGTAGGTAGGCTAACTTGGTATTGGGCTAGGTTAGGAATTTACCTTGGTAAAGGGTAAATTTAAGATATTGGCCTACGGCCAAGATACGGGTTTCGGAGTCCAAGATAGACTTGGATATGGGTTATAAGGGTTGGTAATGATTAGAAATAGTCGCCTAAACCTAGTCTTGACCTTGGTTGACCACGGTTGACTTTTTAGACCAAAAGTCAACTATGGGTCAACACTTTACCCAATTTAGTCCCAAATTCCATAAGACTTGAACGGATGACCAAAAGTCAACTGTTAGTCACCATTGACCTAGGGTTGACCTAGAGTTGACCAAAGTTGACCAAAAGTCAACTGTAAGTCAACTTTTGACCTAGTTTGATACGGGTTGACTTCCAATGTTCTCCTATGACCAAGGTTGACCTAACTAGACTTGTCTTGACCTAGAATGACTTAATAGGATTTAATTTGATTTGACTTTACTTCCTAAACATAGTATTGATATGTCTTGTTCTCTATAGGTCCTCGAGACGCTGCATTGGATCCAGTTGACATATTATATCATATTACAGGCGAGTACATTCTCTGACATTTTTTCCAATTTATGATGATTGTTATAATTCATGTAATTAGTGTAGATATGCTTGTTCTCAATACATTGGTCACACGGATTGGTATTCATGGATTCCGACATGAGATATTATTCCTAGTTATCTTGGTATATCTTGTGTAAGCCCCCTTGTAGTTCTTGCACAGTATAGGGACACCGATTCTCGAGGAGACTGGCTTCCTTCTCGCAGAATCCCGTGTCGTAACGTGTCTTGCTTGGATCCACTCTACCAGTCGGGGCGGGGAGTATTAGTGTAGATATGTGGTCAAAGGCTATTGTGCACCTATTGATTGTGAGTGTTGATCATACACCCCACGTATGATCAGCCAGGCTTGTTACTATTGTGCAAGTTCCCAAGCCGGCCACATATTGTAGCTAGTACTCACACACCTAGATAGATAATTCTTGATTCTTGTATATGCCATGATCAGTTTTACTTGCCTTGTTCTAGCTCTAAGATTTACAGCTTACCATACCATGATACTCACATGTACATTCCATGATTTTCTTGTGTATACTCTCTATTTACAGTCTTATAACTTTTGTCATATCTTGTGAACTGTTGTTAGTTGATTGTACTCGTTCTATCCTGACCGGATATGTTGAAAATATTACAGATACAGATGAGGACTATTATTGCACTTACTACGGCCCACCGGACGTAGTGGGTTTAGAGACGGGTACCCTAGATCCACAGGGTACAGTACCGCAGGGTGAGATACCGCCTACCCTGTGATTATAGTAGGTTTTTTGTACTAGACCTTGTCTCCAGTTACTCTTGAGACTGTTATATTTTGGCTTGTATTAGAGACTTGGACTTAGACTTGTATATTATTTGTGTTTGGACTTGACAGGTTATATTTTATTGTCATATTGTCTTTATCTTTCAGTCTTTTCTTTATCATCTTAGAGTTGTGATTGAGCACTCATATATATTATCATTGCTTGTCTTCCGTTCGGAGTTGACCATATTCTCGACAGGTTTTTGATATTATATAACTGTTGTTAGAGTAGTAAACCTACAGCGTTCCACGCCGTTTTTACGGTGTGGGCTGGACGTTGTTACGCACAAGTGCCCTTACAGCGGGTGCGGGTCGTGACACGTTTTTAGTGGTAGCCCACGCAGGTCATGAAGTCGCAATTAGTGCGATGTCGTGGCGGCACTCGTCTTAGAGTGTTGACTATGAGCCTGTGTTACATATAGGAGGTAGTAGGCTAAGAGTACTCAATCATAGTAGGATCTTTCCTTGCTTATCTTGCTTACCGTCTTTGATATTGATTTAATGCATTCTAGCTGTCCTCCTTTGATATAATCCTTCTTGTGCCATATTGATATCTTCTTTTCAATCTGTCCCCAAGATGGTTATGACTCATTCTCCCGGTGAGGAGCACGGGGAGACGGAGAGGTCTGCTACCTCTGGCGGACAGGCTCCAGTCACTTCCCCTGCAGTTGGGACTTCAGTAGGGGCGCTCGGGGGTACTCCTCCAGCACTCTCGATGACTGTCCCTCGGGTCACTGCGGGTGCTCTTCCTGCAGTACCGGGGGCTACGACGGGAGCTGTCGGGGGCGTTCCTCCTGCTCAGCAGGGGACTCATCCGCCGGTGGTGGGAGCCATTCTTCCGTTGCCTCCTCTGTCCACAGACATGGGACAGATGCTCGCATTCTTTCAGCAGGTGCTGTAGTCCCGACAGGCCCAGCACAAGGCACAGATGAGACAGACTGAGGCCATGCGCCAGGGCATAGAGGATGCCCATAGGTTGGCTCTGGCTACGGTGGAGCGTGGGGCTCCACAGCGGGAGGCACAGCTGCAGAAGATCGGAGACATCTAGGCTTTCAAGAAGTTGGGTCCGAGGGATTTCAAAGGGACCGAGGGCATTATATATACTGATGACTGGCTCGAGGATATCGAGCGTCAGATGAGGGCCTTCCGCCTGGCAGACGACCTGAAGGTCGAGGCGGTTGGCTTGCAGTTATTAGATGTTGCCCGGACATGGTTCCGGAATGAGCCGGCTCTTACAGGAGAGGGCCACACTTGGGCTGAGTTTCGGGCCCTGTTCAGAGAGAAGTTCTTTTCTCTACAGACAAGATCGGCCTAGTACTGCAGTTTCAGAACCTGCAGCAAGGCAGTATGACCGTGGAGGAGTATGCGGCGGAGTTCGGCCGGCTGAGCCGATACGCCGAGTACATGGTGAGCGACCCAGTGATCCGAGCAGAGCGCTTCCGGGAGGGATTGACATGGCATATCAAGATCCTGATCCCTTCCTTCTATGCGACATATGCAGAGGTCTATGCGGAGGCTCGGAAGGTGGAGAGAGAGTGGGGCTTGAAGCCGAAGAGGGATCGTGAGTTGTTTTCGGGGGCTAGTAGCAGTACGGGGGCTGCTAAGCGCCCTCAGCTTCAGCATCAGCCATTCCAGCATCATCAGCAGCAGGTGCAGCACACTCAGCCGAGGCATGCACAACATGTGGCTCCTTGCCACTTCTGTAAGAAGCCTGGTCACGTCTGGAAGGTTTACCGAAAGAGGCTAGGAGTGTGTCTCTTTTATGGCGACGCAGGCCATCAGTTGAGGGAGTGTCCAGTGAACCCCCGTGTCGCTGGAGCAGCTCAGAGGGCGCCGACGAGAGTACCTGCAGTGCAGCCGAGGGGTCCACTTTTGACCCAGCAGCAGCAGTTTGTCCAGCACCGCCAGCAGAGGGGTGGTCAGGGTAGAGCCTTTGCTCTTGCAGCCGAGGAGATGGAGCCTATAGCGGATGTTGTCGCAGGTTCTATTCTGCTCGATTCTTTTCCAGCTTTAGTCTTGTTTGATTCTGGTGCTACGTACAGTTTTGTGTCTATTTCTTTTGCTCTTAGGCATAATATCATTGCTGAGTATCTTGGTAGGACTTGCAAGATTATGACTGGAAATGGCATCATCCTGGTTAATAATGTTTACAAGGGGCGGAGAGTTTTTTTGAGAGGCCGGGAGCTGAGTGCGTGTTTGCTCGAAATGTCAGTTCCGAGATACGATGTGGTACTCGGTATGGACTGGTTGAGCATGCACCACGCTAGCATAGACTGCAGAGGGGGCACGATTCTGTTCAGGCCGCCGGGAGAGCCGGAGTTTGAGTTCACCAGGGGTACAGTGGAGCCAGGAGATGGATTCTGCGGAGCGTTGTTGGCGGGGCCGGTGTTGCCACATCCATTTATTGTTGAGTTCTTGGATGTCTTTTCCGAGGAGTTGCTCGGGATGCTGCCAGATCGTGATGTTGAGTTTTCTATAGACCTAGTGCCGGGCGCTGAGCCTATCTCCCAGCACGTCTATAGAATCAACAACAGTGAGTTAACGGAGCTGAAGAGACAGGTCGACGAGCTGGAGGACAAGGGCTTTATTCAATCTAGTTTTTCACCTTGGGGCGCGTCAGTTCTTTTCGTCCCCAAGAAGGATGGTATGGTACGTATGTGCATTGATTACAGGGCGCTCAATAACCTTACCATCAAGAACAAGTATTCTTTGCCAAGGATTGATGACTTGTTCGACCAGTTGAGCGGGGCGAGGGTGTTCTCGAAGATCGACTTGCGTACCGGGTACCATCAGCTGAAGGTGAAGCGGGATGACATTCCGAAGACTGCATTTTAGACTAGATATGGCTAGTGTGAGTATACCGTCATGTCGTTTGGGTTGACCAACGCCCCGGCGGTATTCATGAACTTGATGAACAAGGTATTTCATCAGTACCTTGACAAGTTCGTGGTGGTCTTCATTGATGACATTCTCATCTATTCGAAGACACCAGAGGAGCACGAAGAGCACCTGAGGATTGTGCTGAACACTCTCAGGAGGGAGCAGCTGTATGGGAAGCTGTCCAAGTGCGAGTTTTTTTTGGATCGCGTGGAGTTCCTAGGCCATGTTGTCCCTGGCGAGGGGATTTCAGTGGATCCGAAGAAGATTTCTGCAGTGGAGTCCTGGTCTACGCCGAGCTCAGTAGCAGAGGTTCAGAGTTTTCTGGGTCTGGCAGGTTATTACCGGAGGTTCGTGCATGATTTTTCCAGGATTGTCCAGCTGATGACCCGCCTTACCAGGAAGGACGAGGAGTTTGTTTAGTCCGAGGAGTGCTAGGCCGCCTTCGAGGAGATGAAGGCGAGGTTGACTACAGCTCCTATCTTGACGCTGCCATCTAGATCTGGTGGTTATACGATCTACAGTGATGCTTCAGGACGGGGTTTGGGTTGTGTACTTCAGCAGCACGGGAAGGTGATTGCCTATGTATCTAGGCAGTTACGTCCTCATGAGAGGAACTATCCTACCCACGATCTGGAGCTGGCAGCGATCATCTTTGCTTTGAAGCTGTGGAAATACTATCTGTACGAAGAGCGAGTTGAGATCTATACAGATCACAAGAGCTTGAAGTATGTGTTTACCCAGAAGGAGCTGAATATGAGGCAGAGGCGATGGTTAGAGCTGATGAAGGATTATCAATTTTGATATATCCTTACAGTACCATCCGGGGAAGGCCAACGTGGTCATGGATGCTTTGAGCAGGTATTTCGTGGCCATGTGTTTGACGATGGATCGTCACCTTCTGGCAGATCTGGAGAGTTTGGGCATAGAGGTGATAGTTCCTGGGTTCGAGGCACAGTTGTAGGGTCTCCAGGTGCAGTCAGAGCTGATAGACAGAGTCAGGGCAGCTCAATTTGAGGATGAGGCTCTGAGAGTCATCAGGGAGCAGGTCCGGGCAAGACTGTTGGATGTGTTCTCTATAGCGGGGGATGGGTCTTTGACGTATGGTACCAGATTGTGCGTACCGAGCGGAGGACTTCGAAAGGAGGTTCCTCAGGAGGCGCACCGTTCTCAGTACTCTATGCATCCAGGAGCCAACAAGATGTATAGAGACTTGAGACAGTATGTTTGGTGGTATGGCATGAAACGCGAGGTGGCTCAGTTCGTTTTGAGATGCTTGGTGTGCCAGCAGGTGAAAGCCGGGAGGCAAAGACCCGGTGGATTGCTCCAGCCACAACCCATTCCTGAGTGGAAGTAGGAGCATATCACTATGGACTTTGTATCTGGGCTTCCGCGCTCTCCAGGAGGGAAGGATACGATTTGGGTCATTGTTGATCGATTGACCAAATCGTCCCATTTTTTGCCTTTCAAGGTGGGTTTGTCTACGGAGAGGTTGGCCGAGATGTACGTGCGGCAGATAGTCCGATTGCACAGGGTTCCAGTGAGTATAGTCTCGGATCGGAACAGCCGATTCACTTCCCACTTCTGGAGGAGTTTGCAGCTTAGCTTGGGCACATCGCTCAAGTTCAGTACCGCATACCACCCCCAGACAGACGGACAGTCAGAGAGGACGTTTCAGACCCTCGAGGATATGCTTCGTACCTGTGTCTTGGACTTCGAGGGATCTTTGGAGGACCACCTTCACTTGGTAGAGTTTGCTTACAACAACAGCTACCAAGCCAGTATAGAGATGTCACCTTTCGAGGCTCTATACGGACGGAGGTGCCGTACTCCCTTGTCTTAGGATGATATAGGCGAGAGGGTTTTGCTTGGCCCTGAGATGGTAGCGGATGCTGCAGAGAAGGTCAGGGTTATCAGAGATAGACTTCGGGTGGCGCAGGATAGGCAGCGGCATTGGGCCGATAGCCACCGGAGACCGTTGGAGTTTGAGGTATAGTTTAGATTTTTCTAGTATTTGAGTATGATTGTGATTGTTTTAGATCAAGCTCTAAGCCTTGTGTTTTCATTCTAGGTTGGTGATCTTGTGTTCCTGCAGATTTCTTCGACGCATGGCACGATTCATTTTGGTGGCGGCGGGAAGCTTAGTCCATGATACATCGGACTATTCCGTATCTTGGGCAGGGTCGGTGCAGTGGCTTACCGACTGGAGTTACCGCCCACACTAGAGGGAGTGCACAGCGTGTTCCACGTGTCGCAGTTGAGACGGTACGTGGCAGATCTCAGTCACGTCTTGGACCACTCCGAGATCGAAGTGGGACCGACACTCAGCTATCCAGAGAAGCCGGTTGAGATCTTGGACCGAAGAGAGAAGGTGCTCCGGAACCAGGTCATTCCCTTGGTTCGCGTTGCATGGAGACACCACTCTCCCGGTGAGGCTACCTGAGAGAGAGAGGATGACATGCGGGAGCGATTCCCCTATCTCTTCGAGCCTTGAGGTAAAATTCTTTCTTTTCCTTCCTTGTTCAATTCATGATTGATGTGTTAGTTCTCATTCAATTTCGAGGACGAAATTTTTTTAAGGAGGGTAGATTTGTCACCCTCAGTTTTTGAATTAGGGGTATTTTTGTCATTTTCTAAGTTTTATAATTTTTAGGAATTTTATTTGATTTTATATGATTTTTAGGGATTTGTTTGATTTAGTTTGAATTTTATCCAATTTGGACTTAAGTTGGAGACCCGGGTAGCCTGGACACTAATGGAACCCACATACTAGCTGGGCTTGGCCCACATGCCATCCTAACTAGGCTAGAAACTAATAAACCAAACTTCCATGGCTTAACTAGTCAATTAGAGGCTTAATTAGTAGATTTAGAGTTAAACCGAAACGAACCGAACCAAACCAAACCCGAACCAAACCCAAACTAAGTCTAATGGGTTGGGGGCTTAATGGGTCTCCACCCAAACCCACCAAGCCCCCCCCCCCCCCCCCCTCCCCATGGTCGGCCAAGAGGAGCAAACCCCCTCCTCTTTCCTTCACACCTAAGTAACCTCTCTCTCTCTCTCAATTTCTTTCTTTTTCCAAGCTTTTTTTTCTTCAAAGGAAATCCATTAGGTAAGCTCATTTAATTCCCCATTAATTCCTCTTTAGCATTTATTTCCTTCACAATAAATGTAGAGGAGACCACCCTCTACACTTTGACCATAGATTTTGTAGGGTTTCCTAAAAACTAGTTTAGGGATGAAATTGGGGGTTTTCCTTTTAGAGAAGAGTTTATATGTATATATATGTGTATGTATTTATTTATATGTATTTGAGTGTGTGTAGAGAAATGGTGGTGGTGGTGGTGTCATGAGGGTGGTGGTGAGAGTGTTTGTGTGAGTGTGTGTGTGTGTCTATATATATATTTATTTATGTGTGTGTGTGTATGTATATATATATATATATATATATATATATATATATATATATATATATATATATATATATATATATATATATATGTGTGTGTGTGTGTGTGTGTGTGTGTGTGTGTGTGTGTGTGTGTGTATGTGTGTGTGTGTGTGTATGTATATATATAAATAGATAGATAGATATATAGATGAATATATATATAGATAGATAACTAGATATATAGATAGATATATATATATATATATATATATATATATAGAGAGAGAGATAGAAAGGAGAAGTAGAGGAGAGAAAGAAGTAGATGAAGAGAATAAGAAGCACCAACAGCAGCAGCTGCTATGGGGGAGGGGGGGAATGGAGCTGCCCCCCCCCCCCCCTCCCCCACAAGCAAACAGCAGCAGCAGTATGAAGCAGCTGCAGCAGCAGCCTAAGCAGTGGCAGCAGCAGATAGCCTAGCAGCAGCAGCAGTAGGCATTAGCAGCAGTAGCAATAGCTCCAACCCCCCTTTAAGCCCCTATACAACCCCCCCATATGTATATATATATATATATATATATATATATATATATATATATATATATATATATATATATATATATATGTGTGTGTGTGTGTGTGTGTGTGTGTGTGTGTGTGTGTGTGTGTGTGTGTGTGTGTGTAGGTAGATAGTTAGATAGTTAGAAGAAAAAGAATTAGAATAATAGAATTAGAAGAAGAATAAGAAGAAGAGTTAGAAGAAGAATTAGAATAAGAATTAGAAGAAGATGAGTTAGAAGAAGAATAGGAAGAAGATTAAGAAGAAGATTTAGAATAAGAAGAATGAGAAGAAGATTAAGAAGAAGAATTAGAATAAGGAGAAGAATGAGAAGTAGAAGTACAGGAAATAGAATTTAGAGGAGTTGAGTGAGTTGATGTGGTGAAGGGGTGAAATCGAGCTCCGCTTGTCGGAACGAGTTGAAACTTGGAGGAGACTTAGAT
Source organism: Iris pallida (assembly GCA_029216955.1). NCBI lineage: Eukaryota > Viridiplantae > Streptophyta > Magnoliopsida > Asparagales > Iridaceae > Iris > Iris pallida. Next base: position 8,405,469 of record JANAVB010011399.1, read on the forward strand.
TATGGGAATTAGACTTTGCGGGTAGGCTCCCGAGTTGAAATCGGAATTTTAGAACGATGGTATCGCACCGTACCATTGCGTATCTTGAGATATTTAAGATATCGGCAATAGGCCGTAAGATGGACTGGACGTCCACTCTACCTAGGAATCTTGGTAGGTAATGAATGTATAGGCTAGTATCCTACTATCCTAGAAAGCACGAGTCGAAATACCAATCGTAGGTAGGCTAACTTGGTATTGGGCTAGGTTAGGAATTTACCTTGGTAAAGGGTAAATTTAAGATATTGGCCTACGGCCAAGATACGGGTTTCGGAGTCCAAGATAGACTTGGATATGGGTTGTAAGGGTTGGTAATGATTAGAAATAGTCGCCTAGACCTAGTCTTGACTTTGGTTTACTACGGTTGACTTTTTAGACAAAAAGTCAACTATGGGTCAACACTTTACCCAATTTAGTCCCAAATTCCATTAGACTTGTACGGTTGACCAAAAGTCAACTGTTAGTCACCATTGACCTAGGGTTGACCTAGAGTTGACCAGAGTTGACCCGTTGACCAAAAGTCAATTGTAAGTCAACTTTTGACCTAGTTTGATACGGGTTGACTTCCAATGTTCTCCTATGACCAAGGTTGACCTAACTAGACTTGTCTTGACCCATAATGACTTAATAGGATTTAATTTGATTTGACTTTACTTTCTAAACATAGTATTGATACATCTTGTTCTCTATAGGTCCTCGAGACGCTGCATTGGATCCAGTTGACATATTATATCATATTACAGGCGAGTACATTCTCTGACACTTTTTCCAATTTATGATGATTGTTATAATTCATGTAATTAGTGTAGATATGCTTGTTCTCGACACATTGGTCACACGGATTGGTATTCATGGATCCCGACATGAGATGTTATTCCTAGTTATCTTGGTATATCTTGTGCAAGCCCCCTTGTAGTTCTTGCACAGTATATGGACACCGATTCTCGAGGAGACTTGCTTCCTTCTCGCAGAATCCCATGTCGTAACGTGTCTTGCTTGGATCCACTCTACCAGTCGGGGGCGGGGAGTATTAGTGTAGATATATGGTCAAAGCCTATTGTGCACCTATTGATTGTGAGTGTTGATCATACACCCCACGTATGATCAGCCAGGCCTGTTACTATTGTGCAAGTTTTCAAGCCGGCCACATATTGTAGCTAGTACTCACACACCTAGATAGATGATTCTTGATTCTTGTACATGCCATGATCATTTTTACTTGCCTTGTTCTAGCTCTAAGATTTACAGCTTACCATGCCATGATACTCACATGTACATTCCATGATTTTCTTGTGTATACTCTCTATTTACAGTCTTATAGCTTTTGTCATATCTTGTGAACTGTTGTTAGTTGATTGTACTCGTTCCATCCTGATCGAATATGTTGAAAATATTACAGATGCAGATGAAGACTATTATTGCACTTACTACGACCCACCGGACGTAGTGGGTTTAGAGACGGGTACCCTAGATCCGCAGGATGCAGTACCACAGGGCGAGATACCGCCTACCCTGTGATTAGGGTAGGTTTTTTGTACTGACCTTGTCTCCAGTTACTCTTGAGACTGTTATATTTTGGCTTATATTAGAGACTTGGACTTAGACTTGTATATTATTTGTGTTTGGACTTGACATGTTATATTTTATTGTCATGTTGTCTTTATCTTTCAGTCTTTACTTTATCATCTTAGAGTTGTGATTGAGCACTCTTATATATTATCATTGTTTGTCCTCCGTTCGGAGTTGACCATATTCTCGACAGGTTTTTGATATTATATAACTGTTGTTAGAGTAGTAAACCTACAGCATTCCATGCCGTTTTTACGGTGTGGGCTGGGCATTGTTACGCACATGTGCCCTTACAGCGGGTGCCGGTCGTGACAGCTTCATACGGGGCCATTTGGATGCTGGACTGATAGCTATTATTGTATGCAAACTCGGCTAACGGTAGATGGACGTCCAACTTGACTTAAAGTCGATCGCACAAAGTCATAATATGTCTTCGAGGATCTGGTTCACCCGCTCTGTTTGGCCATCAGTTTGAGGATGATAAGCTGAGCTAAACTTCAACTTAGTTCCTAACGCTGAATGAAGACTACTCCAGAAGCGTGCCACGAACCGTCCATCCCGATCAGAGACGATAGATACTGGAACCCCGTGCAGTCGAATATTTTATCAAGGTATATCTGAGCAAGGCGGTCGACTCTCCAAGTAACTTTTATGGCGATGAAGTGCGCTGACTTGGTTAGTCGATCGATGATGACCCAGACGGTGTCGTTTCCCCACGGCGTCCTCGGCAAGCCAACAACAAAGTCCATAGTGACATGATTCCATTTCCACTATGGAATGGCAAGGTTCTGCATCTCCTCGCCCGGTCGCTGGTGCTCGGCTTTGACTTGCTGACAGGTCATACACTTTGACACAAAAAAAGCGCTATGTCCCTCTTCATGTCGTGCCACCAAAAGACAACGTGAAGGTCCTTATACATCTTGGTGCTACCAAAATGCAAAGAATATTTTGCATAATGCGTCTCCGACATTATCTCCTTTCTAAGTTCTACGTCATCCGGAATGCATAGCCGTCCCTTCACTCGCAACACTTCCGACTCGTCTTCTGCAAAGTCGGACGCTTTTCCTGTCGATATCAGCTTTCGTATCTTCTCCAGGTATGGGTCGTCATTCTGAGCAGACTTGATCCTCTCCAGTTGGCTCGGTTCCAGCCGCAGTTGTGACAATTTCACGTCTATGAAACGAACTCGGAGTTCAATGCCCATTCCTTCCAAGTCGTGCAGCAGTCGATCGTTGATGCATAATGAAGCTAAGTACTTCCAGCTCAGCGCATCCGCTACAATATTTCCTTTGCCCGGCGTGTAGTCGATTGATAAGTCATAGTCTTTGATCAGTTCGAGCCATCGCCTCTGCCGCAAATTCAGTTCTTTCTGGGTGAAGTGATACTTGAGGCTTTTGTGGTCCGTATAAATCCTGTATGCCACGCTGTAGAGATAGTGATGCTACAACTTCAACGCAAACACAATTGCCTCTAGTTCTAGGTCGTGTGTGGGGTAGTTCTTCTCGTGCGGCTTCAACTGCTGGGAAGCAAAAGATATCACCTTATCCCGCTGTATGAGGAAGCACCCCAAGCCCTGGCCAGAAGCATCGCTGAAGATTTGAAATCCCTTCGTCCTTTCAGGAAGAGCAAGTATCGGGGCCAAAATGAGCCGTTGTTTGAGCTCCTAGAAGGAAGCTTCACAGTCGTCTGACCACTTGAATGCGACTCCTTTCTGGGTGAGGCGAGTCAACGGCGATGCAATCTTCACGAAGTCTTCACGAAGCATCGGTAGTATCCCGCCAAGACTATGAAGCTTCGAATTTCACTAACTGATACGGGCCGTCTCCAATCAGCGAATGCCTCAACTTTCTTTGGATCGACTGCGATGCCCGCGGCAGAGATGATGTGCCCGAGGAATGAGACGTTGTTCAGCCAGAATTCACACTTGCTCATCTTTGCATACAACTGATTCTCTCGAAGGGTTTGGAGTACCGTCCGCAGATGCTCTGCATGTTGTGCTCGATCCTTCGAGTAGACGAGGATGTCGTCGATAAAGACTACTACGAATTTGTCAACGAACAGACGGAACACCCGATTCATTAGATCTATGATGACGGCAGGGACATTTGTTAGACCGAACGGCATTACCAAGAACTCGTAGTGGCCATAGCGAGTACGGAAGGCAGACTTCGGCACGTCATCCGGCTTGACTTTGAGTTGGTGATAACCCGATCGCAGATCAATCTTCGAAAATACCGTTGCACCTTGGAGCTGGTCGAACAAGTCGTCGATGCGGGGCATGGGATATTTGTTCCGGACGGTGGCTTTATTCAATTCCCGATAGTCGATGCAGAGCCGCATCGATCCATCCTTCTTCTTTACAAATAGCACGGGCGTACCCCACGGCGAGACACTCGGACGGATGAACCCTTTATCAAGTAATTCTTGTAGTTGTGCCTTCAATTCTTTCAATTATTCAGGGGCCATTCTGTACGGAGCTTTCGAGATCGGCCGGGTGTTAGAGAATGTGTCGATGGTGAACTTTATTTCTCGATCAGGCGGCATGCTGGGTAGCTCGTCCCGAAACACGTCTGGGAATTCTGCCACAACGTCGGTCTGACCCGCGTTTGCACCATCCTGTCTCATGTTACGAACGGACACTAAGTAGCCTTCGTACCCGGAATGAAGCAGCTTTCGAGCAGAGATTGTCGAGATCACCATGCAGGCCGGCTATGCTTCACCACACGTATAGCAGAATTCAGGCACTCCAGGTATGCGGAAGGTGACCTTCTTTCCTGCACAATCGATGGTAGCGTTGCAAGGACCGAGCCAATCCATACCCAATATTGTCACGCTCCGCTCCCGTAGGAGCGATCGTCCTCGCTAAGGCGTGATGCCGCACGGGCCTAGGTTGCGCCCGTGCAAGGCCAAGTCCAGAAACGGCCGATTTGAGTCTAGGCCACAGAGTCGCACAGAGTGTCCCCATTTGCAGCAGAAGTAAAAATGAGCACAAGTAGAAGCGAATCCAAATCTCTTTATTGAATTTCAAAAGTTTACAAGCGGCGCTAGGCCGATATTACAAATCGCTCAAGCTCTCTCTCTGAAACATAAAAGGCGTGCCAAGTGGCTTACAACATGGAATGATACATGGCGATGTTCCGATACATTATGTCCTGTATAGGGTGCTTCAGCTTCTTGCAACGTTCCAAGGCCCCAGAGTTGGCTCCGCGCCTTGACACGTTCGATGGAAGCTCCGCACCCGCCGGCGTCTCCTGCTATCCTGCAAGCATACTGTGGGGTTATCAGTACATTATTATGCACTGGTGGGGAGGCTAGCTCGCCCACAATGCCATCATTACCAAACACGTTCCATTTACTTTTGTGCATCTCTATCATTCATTGTCTTTCTAATCTTGCCTTAGGATCAGTTTTATAGCATATTGCATGGCCTATCTCGTGTTACCAAACTCAAGTGTCGCATAAAAATACATGTACGACTTACCCATACTTACCGTCCGGCCTTCCCTGTTCAAGGTAAACCAAGTTAAACAACAATTCATGTATAATAACATAACACGATTCATGTACGCATTCAATATCGAGTGTGTGTCCATGTCTCGGGTTCTAGTGCGTCGCGGGCATGTTCTAGCACGTCGTAGGCACGTTTTAAAGTATTATAATTCAAGCATGTTCTGGATATTACATTCAAGCATGTTCAGGAGTGTTACATATCGAGCATGTTCAGCATGTTATATTTCAAGCATGTTCTGAGTGTTATATTTCGAGCATGTTCAGGAAACACTTCATTTAGTTAACTTAGACTACTTTGATTTCAATGCAAGAACTTGCACGTGGATTGCCACCAGCATAGTCCACTTAATCTACATGCACGGGTCGCTGGCTTTACAAGCCATTTAGGACATTCCCCTGTGGCAATTCTCAACTTAGCGTAGGGTGATGGCTGGTACACCCCGTTAAGTCTCTTGAATATACCCTCCTACTTACGTCTCTTGGTGCCCAAGCCCGCACCCAAGCAGCCCGTAAGCGCCGTTGATTCCGCCTAGGCCGGCCACGGTTTACCCCCTCCAACGCCCGTGCCGCAGAATCCTTCCACACGACGGCCACGGTATTCCCCCCCATCGCCCGTGCCGTTTGTCCACGACCATTTCGTATTGTCTTGTCATTTAACTTAGCGGCTATCTCCGAGCCGTAGGCTAACCCTTAGCCATAATGCGTTATCGACCAGGTTGGCGTCCGTACAGCACGGGTAGCGAGCCCCGTTGCACGTGCCCGTCATACCTGTCGATAGCGTCTTCCATGTCTTATCTTTCACGTATTCTTTCTTTTCTTTCTTTCTTTCACTTGTTCATTTGATTCATCGATTCATTCATGTATTCATTCATTCATTCGTTCGTTCATTTGTTGATCCATTCATTCACGCATTACGCAACTCCCAGTGTGGGAGTCGCCTTGGCGACCCATCGGTCCCATAGCCTTTTAATGTTGCTAAACTCTACTCGGAGCGACTATGTTGATAGTCTTTCCGTTTCATTGTTGTAAACCATTCATTGTTTCATTGTTTGAACGCATAAGGAGCATAAACGTAGGCTTGTGCCGTAGCACGAGCATGGAGCGCGGGCGAGAGTTCTCGTACTTTTCCATGTTCCTTTCCATATTCTATACAAGCAAACAAGTTGGGATTATTCCCTTAGCTAGATGCGTTGAGTCATTTATTAGCATGCAAGAGGTTATCGCCTAGCGATTCTCGTGATAGTGTCCGTATTGTTATGTGTCTAGGCTAAGCACAGACGGGTTCATCGGAGCCATCCACCTTAGCGATGTTTGCATTGGCCGAGCGATACTCCGAGCGCGCCTTTGGAAGTCTAAGTCTGGATTCATCTTGACGGGCCAAGGCAAGTCTGGTATCGATTTAAATCGATACTTCATCGGGTCGAGGCAATTCTTCGGGTCGACGGCTCGTTTTGAGTCGTTGCACACGCCGTTTGAAATCGGCGTTCCGCTAGGGCGGAGCGGGTCACTACATAATACACCACTCAAAACAAGTCTCGTCCTCGAGACTTCTTGAGTGCAGGTCATCCTACCGTTCCTTAACTCGGATCGTGTACACATCTTAGGCAATTTCCTATCGAATGGCTTTATCGTTCGATGGCATCGAACCGTACTCGGTTTCTTTCTAAGTTCCGTATCGCATACGTTTGGTCGATTTTATCAAATTACTTCTCGTTCATTTTAGACTTGTTGTTACTTATTCAATTCAAGCATTCTTCGTATTGGTTTCTATTTCGTCGTGTCATGAGACTGGAATGGCCGTATGGGGCACGTTGTAATTCGTCAAATACGAGGGTCGTAGGCTAAGGCAAATTCACTTTCGTTCATCTCGGTCATCGAGATGACTCGATTCGCTTCTCAAGCGTTCTCGTCCATGAAATCAGTATGATTTCTTCTTAGCGGGGTCGACCAAGTCTAAGAAATTCTCATCCAATTCAAGACTACATATTGCACTATCATCGAGCATAACTTCTTATCAACGGTTCAATTCGTTGTACCAACTTTTACTAGCACGATTTCACGTTCGCGATACTCGTTCACTCCCCAAGTCGTGCTAGAACTCAACGTATCACTGGGCTGGATCGTGCACGCATTCCAAGCGTCCCCAAAATACATGCATTTAGCCAAGCCGCATGATTGAGAATTTGTCATTCTCACTCGAGTCGCATCGTGCACATACTCAGGCGTCCCTGAAATATATGCATGTCAGCCGAGTCTCGTGAGCAGGGTTTCCTACATTCGCGATTCATACTATCTATTCATACCAATCCTCAAGATCAACTCTTCGATTGATAACTCTTACAACAGGGGCGTTTCGCCTAACCGCTAGGCCAATCTTTGCGAGGCTAAGTCAATGTCAGGATTGGAATCATAGTTCCCCAACAATAATGCCAACACTGACCCCAATCCTAGGGTCAAACCAAAGTCGATAGTACGGGATTTTCTACCCAAGCTCGCGTCACTCTGATTTCTAAACATCGAGCATGATCGCCTATTTCGCATCAAGACATTAGTTGCGCAGCGCAACGAATTCGAATCCATTCAGTTTACCAATTCTAACCAATACGTGTATTCGATCACGAGGTCGTCTAGCTCGACAATACGTTGCGCCCCAATCTCACGCGAGTCCGATTATCCACGGTGGTTCATGAATCACCATGCAACGCTCCCGCGGAATAATCATTCTCATCGGGGCGAAATCTTGTTTGAGTTTAGACTAACTTATTCTCGATACGCGGATTGGACCTACTCAATCCTCAAATTCAACCGACAAGCACACCAAATCGTTCTCAAGTCACCTTCGCGTCAAACCACAAGTCGAAACAATCAAATTGCCACGCCGTGCAAGTTCGATCACCCCCGCTGTATGAATCACCATACTAGCGCTCACGCGGAGTGATCGCCCTAATCGGTGCGACGCATGTGCGAGGCTGGAGTTGCACTCGCATAAGACAAGAATGTCGACGTTGGGGTTTTCGTCGAAGAAATCCAAACACTTTATTTTCATCCAAGCTGCCATCTCTATTCGACAGTCCGACCGTCCTTCATTCAACCAGAAAATCCTCGAGCCACGTCTATATTTTCCTCGAGGCATTTTAATATCCCGAGTATACCATCCAACGGAACAATGACATTTGCACGATCGTCATTCGCCGAGTCAGAGTATCCCCGAGTTATCGCATATCGATCTTTGATACGCCTCAGTACCATCGACGATATGCGTAACCTGACGATCTTCCTTTGCAACCAATTTCGAGTCATGCGACGATGCCGTTGTCCGAGTTGGATATTCCACCATTTCATTTAATATTCAAGATCAAGTTCATCTGCTATTCCTCGAGCTCGTTTCAAGATCGTTGTTCAAGATTCAAGTCATATTTCATTTGTATCAATCCGAAATCGTACGTGCGATGCTCTAAGTTTCCTCGATCAAGACCATTTATTTCCATTCGTCGTTCCGAATCGTTTTCTAACATGCGTTACCCATTCACAAGTTGTCCAGCGACATCTCGTTCGGGACTTTTAAAGTCACGACCAACTAAGCGTGACACGTTCTAAGGCTTTGTGCGATCGCATCGCCTCGTCGACGTACTCGTTGTGTTTCGTAATCCTCAAGTTTCGCTTGAAATGATTTTTCCAAGAACATCCATACACCACTCGGATTCGAGCCACTCGACTAGTCGTCGACACTCATTCTTATTCTTATTCGAAGCTATCACATACACCACTCGGGTTCAAGCCATACGGTCTAATCCTCAATCACGTTCGCGTCATGCGCTAAAATGTCCTTCAGATTCGTTCGACGAATCTCTAGCGTAATCGCTCGTGACCCGATTGTACCCAAGAGTCGAGGTGCGCGACATGCGGACTAAGTTGTACCGCTTAACCATCCCGCACGGACTACATTCAAGTTTGCACGCTCACTCATTCTCGTTCGCAACTCGTTTGCACCAAAGGGTCTAGGTGCGCGATACTCCGCACTACTTAGCCTAAAGGCTGCGTGCATGACCATCCCGTTCGAACTATACTTCGGTCTCGTGTACTCGTTTGCTATCGTCAGCATAAGCTTATTCAAACACGCCTTGCGTTTGCTAACTTTTTAGCATCGGTTCCTTCCAACTCAAGTCCGTCGTGGTTCGGCACAAAGGCCTTCGCCTATCAAGTCCGTCGTAGTGGCACAAAGGCCTTCGCCTATTGATCCTGTTCAACCGAGTACTTGTACGAGCTTTTGAAAATATTAGACTTATTGTATGGAACATCCCAAGGCACAAGGAGAGAGAGCGTACACTTCTTTTCTTCCAACCGAGCTTTCAAAACTGAGATAATCGAAATGAAGTCCAAGGACGTAAAGCCGTGCTCTGATACCAATCTGTCATGCCCCGCTCCCGTAGGAGCGATCGTCCTCGCTAAGGCGTGATGCCGCACGGGCCTAGGTTGCGCCCGTGCAAGGCCAAGTCCAGAAACGGCCGATTTGAGTCTAGGCCACAGAGTCGCACAGAGTGTCCCCATTTGCAGCGGAAGTAAAAATGAGCACAAGTAGAAGCGAATCCAAATCTCTTTATTGAATTTCAAAAGTTTACAAGCGGCGCTAGGCCGATATTACAAATCGCTCAAGCTCTCTCTCTGAAACATAAAAGGCGTGCCAAGTGGCTTACAACATGGAATGATACATGGCGATGTTCCGATACATTATGTCCTGTATAGGGTGCTTCAGCTTCTTGCAACGTTCCAAGGCCCCAGAGTTGGCTCCGCGCCTTGACACGTTCGATGGAAGCTCCGCACCCGCCGGCGTCTCCTGCTATCCTGCAAGCATACTGTGGGGTTATCAGTACATTGTTATGCACTGGTGGGGAGGCTAGCTCGCCCACAATGCCATCATTACCAAACACGTTCCATTTACTTTTGTGCATCTCTATCATTCATTGTCTTTCTAATCTTGCCTTAGGATCAGTTTCATAGCATATTGCATAGCCTATCTCGTGTTACCGAACTCAAGTGTCGCATAAAAATACATGTACGACTTACCCATACTTACCGTCCGGCCTTCCCTGTTCAAGGTAAACCAAGTTAAACAACAATTCATGTATAATAACATAACACGATTCATGTACACATTCAATATCGAGTGTGTGTCCATGTCTCGGGTTCTAGTGCGTCGCGGGCATGTTCTAGCACGTCGTAGGCACGTTTTAAAGTATTATAATTCAAGCATGTTCTGGATATTACATTCAAGCATGTTCAGGAGTGTTACATATCGAGCATGTTCAGCATATTATATTTCAAGCATGTTCTGAGTGTTATATTTCGAGCATGTTTCAGGAAACACTTCATTTAGTTAACTTAGACTACTTTGATTTCAATGCAAGAACTTGCACGTGGATTGCCACCAGCATAGTCCACTTAATCTACATGCACGGGTCGCTGGCTTTACAAGCCATTTAGGACATTCCCCTGTGGCAATTCTCAACTTAGCGTAGGGTGATGGCTGGTACACCCCGTTAAGTCTCTTGAATATACCCTCCTACTTACGTCTCTTGGTGCCCAAGCCCGCACCCAAGCAGCCCGTAAGCGCCGTTGATTCCGCCTAGGCCGGCCACGGTTTACCCCCCCAACGCCCGTGCCGCAGAATCCTTCCACACGACGGCCACGGTATTCCCCCCCATCGCCCGTGCCGTTTGTCCACGACCATTTCGTATTGTCTTGTCATTTAACTTAGCGGCTATCTCCGAGCCGTAGGCTAACCCTTAGCCATAATGCGTTATCGACCAGGTTGGCGTCCGTACAGCGCGGGTAGCGAGCCCCGTTGCACGTGCCCGTCATACCTGTCGATAGCGTCTTCCATGTCTTATCTTTCACGTATTCTTTCTTTTCTTTCTTTCTTTCACTTGTTCATTTGATTCATCGATTCATTCATGTATTCATTCATTCATTCGTTCGTTCATTTATTGATCCATTCATTCACGCATTACGCAACTCCCAGTGTGGGAGTCGCCTTGGCGACCCATCGGTCCCATAGCCTTTTAATGTTGCTAAACTCTACTCGGAGCGACTATGTTGATAGTCTTTCCGTTTCATTGTTGTAAACCATTCATTGTTTCATTGTTTGAACGCATAAGGAGCATAAACGTAGGCTTGTGCCGTAGCACGAGCATGGAGCGCGGGCGAGAGTTCTCGTACTTTTCCATGTTCCTTTCCATATTCTATACAAGCAAACAAGTTGGGATTATTCCCTTAGCTAGATGCGTTGAGTCATTTATTAGCATGCAAGAGGTTATCGCCTAGCGATTCTCGTGATAGTGTCCGTATTGTTATGTGTCTAGGCTAAGCACAGACGGGTTCATCGGAGCCACCCACCTTAGCGATGTTTGCATTGGCCGAGCGATACTCCGAGCGCGCCTTTGGAAGTCTAAGTCTGGATTCATCTTGACGGGCCAAGGCAAGTCTGGTATCGATTTAAATCGATACTTCATCGGGTCGAGGCAACTCTTCGGGTCGACGGCTCGTTTTGAGTCGTTGCACACGCCGTTTGAAATCGGCGTTCCGCTAGGGCGGAGCGGGTCACTACATAATACACCACTCAAAACAAGTCTCGTCCTCGAGACTTCTTGAGTGCAGGTCATCCTACCGTTCCTTAACTCGGATCGTGTACACATCTTAGGCAATTTCCTATCGAATGGCTTTATCGTTCGATGGCATCGAACCGTACTCGGTTTCTTTCTAAGTTCCGTATCGCATACGTTTGGTCGATTTTATCAAATTACTTCTCGTTCATTTTAGACTTGTTGTTACTTATTCAATTCAAGCATTCTTCGTATTGGTTTCTATTTCGTCGTGTCATGAGACTGGGATGGCCGTATGGGGCACGTTGTAATTCGTCAAATGCGAGGGTCGTAGGCTAAGGCAAATTCACTTTCGTTCATCTCGGTCATCGAGATGACTCGATTCGCTTCTCAAGCGTTCTCGTCCATGAAATCAGTATGATTTCTTCTTAGCGGGGTCGACCAAGTCTAAGAAATTCTCGTCCAATTCAAGACTATATATTGCACTATCATCGAGCATAACTTCTTATCAACGGTTCAATTCGTTGTACCAACTTTTACTAGCACGATTTCACGTTCGCGATACTCGTTCACTCCCCAAGTCGTGCTAGAACTCAACGTATCACTGGGCTGGATCGTGCACGCATTCCAAGCGTCCCTAAAATACATGCATTTAGCCAAGCCGCATGATTGAGAATTTGTCATTCTCACTCGAGTCGCATCGTGCACATACTCAGGCGTCCCTGAAATATATGCATGTCAGCCGAGTCTCGTGAGCAGGGTTTCCTACATTCGCGATTCATACTATCTATTCATACCAATCCTCAAGATCAACTCTTCGATTGATAACTCTTACAACAGGGGCGTTTCGCCTAACCGCTAGGCCAATCTTTGCGAGGCTAAGTCAATGTCAGGATTGGAATCATAGTTCCCCAACAATAATGCCAACACTGACCCCAATCCTAGGGTCAAACCAAAGTCGATAGTACGGGATTTTCTACCCAAGCTCGCGTCACTCTGATTTCTAAACATCGAGCATGATCGCCTATTTCGCATCAAGACATTAGTTGCGCAGCGCAACGAATTCGAATCCATTCAGTTTACCAATTCTAACCAATACGTGTATTCGATCACGAGGTCGTCTAGCTCGACAATACGTTGCGCCCCAATCTCACGCGAGTCCGATTATCCACGGTGGTTCATGAATCACCATGCAACGCTCCCGCGGAATAATCATTCTCATCGGGGCGAAATCTTGTTTGAGTTAAGACTAACTTATTCTCGATACGCGGATTGGACCTACTCAATCCTCAAATTCAACCGACAAGCACACCAAATCGTTCTCAAGTCACCTTCGCGTCAAACCACAAGTCGAAACAATCAAATTGTCACGCCGTGCAAGTTCGATCACCCCCGCTGTATGAATCACCATACTAGCGCTCACGCGGAGTGATCGCCCTAATCGGTGCGACGCATGTGCGAGGCTGGAGTTGCACTCGCATAAGACAAGAATGTCGACGTTGGGGTTTTCGTCGAAGAAATCTAAACACTTTATTTTCATCCAAGCTGCCATCTCTATTCGACAGTCCGACCGTCCTTCATTCAACCAGAAAATCCTCGAGCCACGTCTATATTTTCCTCGAGGCATTTTAATATCCCGAGTATACCATCCAACGGAACAATGACATTTGCACGATCGTCATTCGCCGAGTCAGAGTATCCCCGAGTTATCGCATATCGATCTTTGATACGCCTCAATACCATCGACGATATGCGTAACCTGACGATCTTCCTTTGCAACCAATTTCGAGTCATGCGACGATGCCGTTGTCCGAGTTGGATATTCCACCATTTCATTTAATATTCAAGATCAAGTTCATCTGCTATTCCTCGAGCTCGTTTCAAGATCGTTGTTCAAGATTCAAGTCACATTTCATTTGTATCAATCCGAAATCGTACGTGCGATGCTCTAAGTTTCCTCGATCAAGACCATTTATTTCCATTCGTCGTTCCGAATCGTTTTCTAACATGCGTTATCCATTCACAAGTTGTCCAGCGACATCTCGTTCGGGACTTTTAAAGTCACGGCCAACTAAGCGTGACACGTTCTAAGGCTTTGCGCGATCGCATCGCCTCGTCGACGTACTCGTTGTGTTTCGTAATCCTCAAGTTTCGCTTGAAATGATTTTTCCAAGAACATCCATACACCACTCGGATTCGAGCCACTCGACTAGTCGTCGACACTCATTCTTATTCTTATTCGAAGCTATCACATACACCACTCGGGTTCAAGCCATACGGTCTAATCCTCAATCACGTTCGCGTCATGCGCTAAAATGTCCTTCAGATTCGTTCGACGAATCTCTAGCGTAATCGCTCGTGACCCGATTGTACCCAAGAGTCGAGGTGCGCGACATGCGGACTAAGTTGTACCGCTTAACCATCCCGCACAGACTACATTCAAGTTTGCACGCTCACTCATTCTCGTTCGCAACTCGTTTGCACCAAAGGGTCTAGGTGCGCGATACTCCGCACTACTTAGCCTAAAGGCTGCGTGCATGACCATCCCGTTCGAACTATACTTCGGTCTCGTGTACTCGTTTGCTATCGTCAGCATAAGCTTATTCAAACACGCCTTGCGTTTGCTAACTTTTTAGCATCGGTTCCTTCCAACTCAAGTCCGTCGTGGTTCGGCACAAAGGCCTTCGCCTATCAAGTCCGTCGTAGTGGCACAAAGGCCTTCGCCTATTGATCCTGTTCAACCGAGTACTTGTACGAGCTTTTGAAAATATTAGACTTATTGTATGGAACATCCCAAGGCACAAGGAGAGAGAGCGTACACTTCTTTTCTTCCAACCGAGCTTTCAAAACTGAGATAATCGAAATGAAGTCCAAGGACGTAAAGCCGTGCTCCCGTAGGAGCGATCGTCCTCGCTAAGGCGTGATGCCGCACGGGCCTAGGTTGCGCCCGTGCAAGGCCAAGTCCAGAAACGGCCGATTTGAGTCTAGGCCACAGAGTCGCACAGAGTGTCCCCATTTGCAGCGGAAGTAAAAATGAGCACAAGTAGAAGCGAATCCAAATCTCTTTATTGAATTTCAAAAGTTTACAAGCGGCGCTAGGCCGATATTACAAATCGCTCAAGCTCTCTCTCTGAAACATAAAAGGCGTGCCAAGTGGCTTACAACATGGAATGATACATGGCGATGTTCCGATACATTATGTCCTGTATAGGGTGCTTCAGCTTCTTGCAACGTTCCAAGGCCCCAGAGTTGGCTCCGCGCCTTGACACGTTCGATGGAAGCTCCGCACCCGCCGGCGTCTCCTGCTATCCTGCAAGCATACTGTGGGGTTATCAGTACATTGTTATGCACTGGTGGGGAGGCTAGCTTGCCCACAATGCTATCATTACCAAACACGTTCCATTTACTTTTGTGCATCTCTATCATTCATTGTCTTTCTAATCTTGCCTTAGGATCAGTTTCATAGCATATTGCATAGCCTATCTCGTGTTACCGAACTCAAGTGTCGCATAAAAATACATGTACGACTTACCCATACTTACCGTCCGGCCTTCCCTGTTCAAGGTAAACCAAGTTAAACAACAATTCATGTATAATAACATAACACGATTCATGTACACATTCAATATCGAGTGTGTGTCCATGTCTCGGGTTCTAGTGCGTCGCGGGCATGTTCTAGCACGTCGTAGGCACGTTTTAAAGTATTATAATTCAAGCATGTTCTGGATATTACATTCAAGCATGTTCAGGAGTGTTACATATCGAGCATGTTCAGCATATTATATTTCAAGCATGTTCTGAGTGTTATATTTCGAGCATGTTTCAGGAAACACTTCATTTAGTTAACTTAGACTACTTTGATTTCAATGCAAGAACTTGCACGTGGATTGCCACCAGCATAGTCCACTTAATCTACATGCACGGGTCGCTGGCTTTACAAGCCATTTAGGACATTCCCCTGTGGCAATTCTCAACTTAGCGTAGGGTGATGGCTGGTACACCCCGTTAAGTCTCTTGAATATACCCTCCTACTTACGTCTCTTGGTGCCCAAGCCCGCACCCAAGCAGCCCGTAAGCGCCGTTGATTCCGCCTAGGCCGGCCACGGTTTACCCCCCAACGCCCGTGCCGCAGAATCCTTCCACACGACGGCCACGGTATTCCCTCCCATCGCCCGTGCCGTTTGTCCACGACCATTTCGTATTGTCTTGTCATTTAACTTAGCGGCTATCTCCGAGCCGTAGGCTAACCCTTAGCCATAATGCGTTATCGACCAGGTTGGCGTCCGTACAGCGCGGGTAGCGAGCCCCGTTGCACGTGCCCGTCATACCTGTCGATAGCGTCTTCCATGTCTTATCTTTCACGTATTCTTTCTTTTCTTTCTTTCTTTCACTTGTTCATTTGATTCATCGATTCATTCATGTATTCATTCATTCATTCGTTCGTTCATTTGTTGATCCATTCATTCACGCATTACGCAACTCCCAGTGTGGGAGTCGCCTTGGCGACCCATCGGTCCCATAGCCTTTTAATGTTGCTAAACTCTACTCGGAGCGACTATGTTGATAGTCTTTCCGTTTCATTGTTGTAAACCATTCATTGTTTCATTGTTTGAACGCATAAGGAGCATAAACGTAGGCTTGTGCCGTAGCACGAGCATGGAGCGCGGGCGAGAGTTCTCGTACTTTTCCATGTTCCTTTCCATATTCTATACAAGCAAACAAGTTGGGATTATTCCCTTAGCTAGATGCGTTGAGTCATTTATTAGCATGCAAGAGGTTATCGCCTAGCGATTCTCGTGATAGTGTCCGTATTGTTATGTGTCTAGGCTAAGCACAGACGGGTTCATCGGAGCCACCCACCTTAGCGATGTTTGCATTGGCCGAGCGATACTCCGAGCGCGCCTTTGGAAGTCTAAGTCTGGATTCATCTTGACGGGCCAAGGCAAGTCTGGCATCGATTTAAATCGATACTTCATCGGGTCGAGGCAACTCTTCGGGTCGACGGCTCATTTTGAGTCGTTGCACACGCCGTTTGAAATCGGCGTTCCGCTAGGGCGGAGCGGGTCACTACAAATATGATGTCGAAGTCCCTCATGTCTAGAACTATCGTATCAAGACCGATCTTTTGACCCCCAATACAGATGATCCCGTCGCCGCAGGCTAAATTAGTGAGTAGTGGCGTGCCCGAAGGTGTACTTACGCTAAGGTCGAGATCTAATGATATTATAGGAAATTTGTGCTCGACGGCAAAGTCCGCCGATATAAAACTATACGAAGTGCCTGAATCAAATAACACACGAGCAGGCACATTATTGAAATTTAGTATACCTGACACTACTGTATCTGATGCAAGCGCTTCATCTCGAGTCATGGCGTAGACGCGATCCTGAGTGTTGGGGCGACGGTCTTGGCCATTTTGCGGTGCGGGTTGAGTGGGCTGAGGAGGTCGGGGCGTCTGTCCTCGATTCTCTTGACGGTTTTGTTGTGGTGGGGCATTCCGAGTCTGTCGAAAGCTTGGACAGTTTTGAGCCATGTGACCCTTCTGTCCGCAAGCAAAACATTCTACATTACGGAAAAAGCAGTGGCTGGCATGGTGTCCAACTCGTCCGTAATTTGTGTACTAAGGTATCATTTTCTGACCCTTGTAGCCACCGTTGTTTGGACGCTTTAACGCGTAGTTGTTGCCTCCCGTATTGCAAGGACGTTTGTGATTGGAATTATGTACAAAGTCTGAAGCAACGAGAGGGTACTGGCTCTCAAGGCGGAGAGCATGATTCAGAGCATCGTCCGTGGTCTTGTACTCCGGGACCCCGACATGTGCACCGATAGAGCGTCGCAGACCCACTTCGAACCGTCGCACACGGCACTCCTCTGTAGGCAGAAACGCACTAGCAAATTTGGACAACTTGTTGAATTCTGCGGCATACTGTTCTACTGTCCGGTTCCCTTGCCTCAACTGCATGAATTCATTCTCCTTGTCTCGACGAACGACGGAGGGAAGGTACTCGACTTTGAAGGCTTTACGAAACATGGCCCAAGAGATCGGTGCTGTGTTGTTGTTGCGTCTGATCGCTCTCTTGTGCCCGGCCCACCAGTCGTGCGCGTTCAACCGTAGTTGAAGTTGTGCGCAGGCGACTTGCTTTGATTCTTCAATGTCGAGGAGCTCGAAGTGATCTTCCGGCTCTTCTAACCAGTCAATTGTCGTAGAAGGGCCTTCAGTGCCGCTGAAGGAAGTGTGGCACGCTTTCTTGAATTATGACACTTCAAAGTTGTACTTTTTCGGTGCCATCGGTTGATGATCGGGCTCCTCCGTGTCAACTTCAATGGGTTGAACCGTCGGCACGGTGGCAGTAGGTGCGGTGACGGTAGGCACAGTCGTAAAATTTCTGTTGGCCAAAATTGTCTGGACGATCTGCTGCAGAGTATCCAGCTTCTTTTGTTGCAGTTTAGCTTGTGCGTCGAAGCAAGCTTCGAATTGGGACTGTCGTTCCTCTGTCTGTTGATGTCGGTTCTCGGACGGATTTCGCTGTGCCTCCATCATGCGCATCATCCTTTCGATGGTATTGTTAGAAGGTCCGTCCCGCGAGCTACTAGAGCCGCTAGAAGCGCTCTGCTCATGCTCGGCCGCGGGTTCGGGCACATCTGCAATACGAAGGCAAACACATCAGTCTCAAATTATTACGGACTCATTATATGGAACAACTTATCTCATCGATGCAAGATCAAAGGTTTGATACTCTAGACGCGAGGCCAAAGGATGTAAAGCCGTACTTTGAAACCATTATGTCACGCCCCGATTCCGTAGAATCGATAGTCGTCCCCCAGGCGTGATGCCGTACGAACCTAAGTTGCGATCGCACAAGGCATAGTCATATGGTTATCCGAAATACAACATCAAGTTAGAGTACGTAGAGATAGTTGATTGACACATTTGAAATAGAAGTAAACTTTTCATTGATAATAAAACTTCATTTACATTGACTTTATTACAATCATTGCCGTACGGGCTACAACATGACTCAATTACAAAACGAACGTCAATGACATAGTCGTTTTATACATTACATCCCTTTTTACAAGCAAAACATAACACTTTCCACATGCTATCGAGGGGAGTCGAATCGTCATCTTCTTTTGGACTGAGTGCGGGATCTTCAAAAGGAATTCAGAAACAAGCCTTTACACGGACGAGGCTTCAAAAGTGTCTACGCCGCCTTGAGCTTTAAGCAGCACGCCCTTCGTGGTTCGGGGTACCTGCGTGGAGAGCGAGGATCAGTACATTACACTTTGTACTGGTACGTGGCTATTTAAGTTCCAAGCTCTCATTTGGTTGAAGGGTTTTATATGACTTAATGTACGAATATTTCTAACCATCCTAATGAATTTCAACAAGCATATGACAAGCATAATGTAGAATATGTTGGAACTTACCCACGGCGGACTGCGCTGCGCCTTATGAAACTTATCATGTTCTTTCCTGTCAATTGTTATCATTTTCATACTAAGTACAATATTACGTGTGATTGGTCACTGGCTCCCAGAGCCATCGTGGACTCCTCTAGCTTTTGTTAGACGGGGTTCTTTCAGCGCGAGTAGCGAGCCCCGCTGCAAGTCCCCGCCTAATCCGTGCTCAGCACAGCTAATTACTTGTTTCCTTTTATGGCCGCAACGGTCCCGTGGCCTCGGGTTGCCGTACGGGGAAACGCTCACCTTGTCGACAAGTTGTCCGTGACCGTGCAATAAGTGCAATAACATATTTTTAGTTATTAAGACATAGCCTACATTTTCTTTGAAAACTTGCTCATTCATTCGTGTTCGTGCCCTTGCATTTATCTTTCCATTCGCAATAAACATTATTGATTGACCTAAGAAGGGGTTGAGAAGAGAAAGGTCAGCCACTCACCTTGAGTTTACTTCAGGCGAGAGAACTTGTTGGTCGCGCTAGACGTCGCCTACGCGATCACCTGAAATCGCACAAGCAACCGATTAGAACACTGCATCATTCAAGAAGTTCGAAAGGAAATGCGAGTTCGAAATGCAAGCCATAAAAACTATCGAAAATATTCACAAAAACGCATTCAGAAAACAAAGCCAAAACCAACGCAAGCGGCGTAAAAAGCAGAGCAACGTGAGGTCTCTCCCGACTCAGCCGCAGAGTCAATCCTTGATGCGTAACCCGCTGAATATGGGACTTGGTTCCGAAGAAGTCATTCCATAACGAGGAATGGATCTTAATTCAACCGTTCCCGTTCGATCGATTCGATTGATCCCGACCTATCGGTCCCGACCGAATTGATAGCGACAGTGTTCATTTCTTGCGCACCCCGTGGACAGAGAACGGGACACGATGTAGGGACGGGATACTACATCGAGAGATGAGAGAGAGCAGAGTGACTTGTAAAATGAGAAAAAAGTGAGCTTGAGAGACTTGTAATCATGGCCTTGCGCCCTATTGTAATCTTGTTGTTCAATATCAATAAAGAGCACACTTTTGAATAACTTGTATTTTGCTTCTAAATTTTACTGCATGTTCAATGTTTCTGCTTGGGACTTCTGTGCGACGATCCTGTCACAGCCGCTGTAATCGGCCGTTATGAAACTGCCTTGCACGAGCGCAATCTAGGCTCGTGCGGCATCACGCCTTAGCGAGGACGATCGCTCCCACGAGAGCGGGACGTGACACGGTCGATGGGGAAAAAGGTGCTGCAGAAACGTCGTAAAACTCGACAAGTCTGTCGATGGAAGGCGGGGCTGCAGACAGGGTCGGCCCTGAGTTCATGGGAGCCTTAGGCAAACTTTTGAAATGGGATCCATATATAATATAAAATAAATTGAAATAAAAGTCAATTTAAAAAATATTACAACCAAGAATTGAACCTAAGACCTCTGCTATGCAAAAGTAACATACTAACCACTACACCACAATTGTTTTGTGAGAAAAAAAAGGATCACGTTACATATTAGTTCTTATTTAGATACAAAATTATATATATATATATATATATATATATATATATATATATATATATATATTCTCTGGGCGGTCGCCCTGACCATCCTGGGTCAGGGCCGGCCTTGTCAACCGGAAAACGAGATACAATCCAACAATCTCCATCTTAGCTCGTTTTCGCTAGCCAAACAACCTTAGCACCTCTGCTACCTTTCTTCCTGCCCACCAGTCGAACAACTTTAGCACTCCTGCTACCTTTATTCGTTTTCGCCTGCCGAGTACCCAAGATTTCAATATTTCAATCCCCCTCTTTTGCTCCATATTTCAATATTCATGGTAAAGGGGTGTTACATTCTACCCAAGTCTCTCTAGTATAGTGAAAATTTCAATATTCCAATCTCCCTCTTCTGCTCCCTATTTTCTTATTCGCATTTTAGCGATCTAGCTAAGCGTTTGGGAAAGGCTTGCACGAGTCTTCGAGGAGGAAGTTCGTGCACTGCGCGGAACGAAGTGTGGGTAAAAAATATAAGTCTATGACATCGAGATTCCTTGTGGTACTTGTTGCTTAAGGTTTTGACCATATTGGTTTTGTTTGGCTGGATTTACTTGTGAAGCTCGGTGATATATCGTATATTTCGCTGGATGACCCACACCCTTATATCAGCAGTCCCGAGGCACGAGTGGGTCTCTTTTTCTTACCACTCACCGTTCATAATTATTTTGTGACATTTAGCCAATGACAATTATAAGTCCTGTATTTTGGGAGCATGTTCTCTCCGACATCGGTTGACATAATTTGTACATATTAGACCTAGGTTGATAGTCTGATCATGTATGTATTTGAACTCTAGTAGTGTATCATTTTATCTTTACTATCTTCATGATCATATATGATATGTATTTTGGGACGCCTCATGTATATTATACTTCTGTTATTTGTTGCATGTTGGATTAGGAGTTATGATTCGTCGACCATATGATTGACGTCTTTCGCATGCTAGAATCCTACCTATCTTCTAGATAGTCGCGACAATCGTACGAAGTTCTTGTGCACCTTGTACGACAAAACTGTCCTCATTCATCTTCGTCTCCTTAGTATTTTGGGACTGAGATCTGACAAAAATAGAGTTAGAATTATTTTGGAGTTTGGAGATTTGAAATCAAAATTTGGAACGACAAAATTAGAATAAGTTAGGAGACATTTGGGTGTTTAGGGTTACTATCTTAAAAATAAGGAAAGAAGATAGAGTTTCCCAAAATAAAGTTTTGTTAATTCATTTTTGAGGTTTGTTTTGGGGTCAGAATTGGAGTTTACAAAACTCCAAAAGTTCCAAGTGCACGGAACCTCGGTTTCCTTTTTCAAAACTCCGTTTGCGCAAACGCAACCTCATTGTTTATTCTCACGTTTTTCTTCTGTTTGGATGGATATGGCGCCATTCCATCCCCTTCCCCTTTCCCTCTCCGACCCTCCACTTTCCAAATCCCCCACCAAACCCTAACTCCTTAATTGCTCACTCCACTGACGTCCATCCATGGGCCTCCAGTAGCCTAATCCTCTAAAACCCTAGCCCTAACCCTAATTTTCTTTCCAGCTCCCTCCAAATTCCAACTCCATGTTCGCTTCTCCTCCTCCAATCAACTCCGCTGATCGTTGCTCGAACGACTGCGGCATCATCGATGTTCGCGCTTCGCAATTCTCCACCCCAACTCATCTGCCCCTGCAAATTACTCAATCGACACAATTCTCCTAGATTCCTCCGCTTCAAGAAATGGACATGCCGAGCTCGGCTCGACTTGGGGACGGCGGCGGCCGAGGAGGTGTCGCAGATGTCCTCGGCCTTCACCGGCTACCACGACGACCCCATGGTGGACAAGCTCCGAACCCAGCTCGGCACCATCCACCCCATCCCCATCCCCTCTCCCCCCGTCAACCGCACCGTCGCCGCCGGCCTCTTCCTCTTCTTCTTCCTCGTCGGGGTCCTCTTCGACAAGCTCCTGACGTCCCGCAAGGGGAGGAGCCCCCGGCGGGACGCTCCGCCGCCGGGGTCCTGGCCGCAGGTGCCCACCAGCTTCTCCCTGTTCCTCGAGAAGGACCTGCAGAGGAAGGAGTCGGTCGAGTGGGTCAACATGGTGCTGGGGAAGCTGTGGAAGGTGTACAGGGGCGGGATCGAGGGCTGGGTCGTCGGGTCGCTGCAGCCCGTGATCGACAACCTCAAGAAGCCCGACTATGTCCAGAGGGTCGAGATCAGGCAGTTCTCGCTCGGGGAGGAGCCACTCTCGGTTAGGAATGTCGAGCGCAGGACCTCGCGCCGTGCTAATGATCTGCAGTAAGTTCCTCCCCGTCAGTTGCAAATTTATAGTGAATTTATGGAATATCAATCCTTCTAGTACATTTGGTGAACTTACAAAACTGATATAGATTAGTGAGCTAGATTCTGCAATTTATTACTAAAAATGTCAAATTTGAAAAATCATAGCTTAATATTCAAACATGTGCACACATGATCTATATATTAGGGTTATATACTAAAAGCATCACTTTTATAGTAACCTTATTCCTTAAATTTTGAATGAGAATCATATGGACAAATGTTTGCATATTGTATTTGTTGCAAGTGTTAATGCAAATGTCTGATATTCTATATTGTAGATAATATGGTGTGTGGTGTCACACAGAAGATCATATTATCAGTTTCCTATGGAGTATATAAATAGTTCACAACCTAGATGGACTTGGACAATCTATTAGAAAGGTTGTAGTGTAATCTGGTATTAGTCTATCTTGACTATAGGTTTACACTAGTACACTTTGTGTGTATTGAACATGACCTTGTTCTCTTTGTACTGACTACATAAGAGAACAAACACCTCTGTTATTATGGATGCTTGTGCTCTTAATCCGGATATAATAACGGACATGTATATGCAGTGTGCATTACTTTGACTCATAAAAGAGTGAGATTCATTATGGATCAACAACTTTTATGAATTGGGTAATAACATTGTATGTATGATGGGCTGTTGATTATAAATGGAATCCATGTCCCGATACATCGGGTTGATGATGTCCTCTTAAGGAGCTCATAAGGATTGTCATGTAAACCCTGCAGGTGGAATATATCCGACATGACAAATAAAGTTGAGCGGTACTACTTAAGGATAAAAGATGTTGAATCAATATAGTTGTCAGTAACTTGATTTGATCGACGGACATACGATATCTTAATATGGGGAGCCAAATGAGCATATAATAAAAGGAGCCCACAAACATAATTTGGGATTAGGGAGGTAGTGCAACAATAGCTCATTAGTGGACCGAGCTATTGTTAATGGGCTTGGATTATGTGTTCGGGCTGAACACGGGATATCCAGATCCGTTAGGAGGTCTAACCCTAATTTCTCCTCATGGTCCCTGCCGTAGCCTATATATATCCTCTATTCTCTGGCCGCCAGATTACTGATCAGAAATCTAAAATTTTCTCTAAATTCGTAATTCACGTAAGGAGAGAAAGAGAGGGCTGCCAAGGAGAAGAAAAGGTTGGGAGATCGTCGTTCACCGACGTCCAACTCGAGGAAGGAATACGTGCAGAAGATCTTGGGGTCGTCCGCTCGGCATTGCCAGGAATTACTTGTCTCCTTTCCGCCGCAGGTATAATTCGTGAACCCTAGTTTCCGCCTATGAAGGGTTAGAACACGTATTAGATTTGTTTAACTTTCTATCGATCAATACGCACACCAAAGGAAGGGTCCTGGGAATCCCCAGTTCCATCACTATATTTGTATAATTAGTACCAGAAAGTTCAATTCGAGACCCCCATGTAAAGAGCAGGGCCGGCCCTGCTCTCATGGGACCCGGAGCCAAACTCCCGAAATGGACCCCCATACATAATGTGAAGAAAAAAGTAACTTAAAAAAAGTAAAAATAACAAAAAATTGTTGCTGCCCTGAATTGAACAAAGGACCTGTAGAGTTTTTAAGTGATTGACTATTATTGGAATAGAGACTACATATATATAGGAGAGGCTAGCCTCATTTCCTATCATTCTAGGCAATGTGGGACTAAAGCCCAATAACACTTAACACATATATCAACACTCCCTCTCAAGATGGGCGAAAGATATTCACTAAACCCATCTTGTCACATCCTTTCATCATGCTGATAGAACTAAGCCCCTTTGTCAGTCCGTCTGCTACCTGATCTTTGGTTGGAACGTAGCCCAGTTCTAGTACTCCTTTCTCCAACTTTTCTTTGGTGAAGAATCTGTCAATCTCGATATGCTTGGTCCTGTCATGCTGCACTGGATTGTTGGCAATACTAATAGCTGACTGGTTGTCACACCATAGCTTCATCTTGGCTCCCTGGTCCAGCTTTAGCTCCGTCAGCATATTCTTCAACCACAATAGTTCTGTGACTCCCAAGGCCATAGCTCTATACTCTGCTTCAGCTGTTGATCTGGCCACTACTGTCTGCTTCTTACTCCTCCAAGAGACCAAGTTGCCTCCTACAAATATGCAATAGCCCGATGTGGATCTCCTGTCGTCAGCACAGCTAGCCCAGTCAGAATCACAATAGCCCTCGATGCTTACATGATTATTTCTTCTGAAGATCAGTCCCTTCCCGGGGGCTCCCTTCAAGTACCTCAGAATCTGGTATACTGCGTCCATATGACCCTTCCGCGGGTCATGCATGTAGCGGCTCACTACACTGACCGCAAAGCTGATATCAGGTCGAGTGTGGCTCAAGTAGATCAACTTGCCCACCAATCTCTGATATCTATCTCGGTCAACTGGTTCTCCAGCTTCAGCATCCAGTTTGAACTTCTGGTCTATCGGTGTCGTAGCTGGTTTGCATCCTATCATCCATGTTTCCGTAAGCAGGTCCAGTGCGTACTTCCTTTGAGAAAGAACGATTTCCTCATTATCTCGAGCAATCTCAATCCCAAGGAAGTATCGAAGAGGGCCAAGATCCTTCACCTTGAACTCCTTGCCAAGCTTTCTTTTGAGTTGGGCGATCTCCTGCTCATCATCGCCTTTGATAATCATATCATCTACATATACCGCAAGCATGGTGATGTGGCATCCACTTCGTCTGAGGAAGATAGTGTGATCAACATTGATCTGCTGATATCCCATCCCTATCATTGCTCTCCTGAACCTGTCAAACCATGCTCGAGGAGACTGCTTCAGTCCATAGAGGGACTTCTTCAGTCTGCAGACCTTGCCTTCTGTCTGTTTGGTGCCGAATCCTGGTGGTATCTCCATGTACACCTCCTCCACTAGATCCCCATGAAGAAATGCATTCTTCACATCCAGTTGGTGTAGCTTCCACCCTCCATTGGCTGCCAGGGAGATCAAGGTCCCGACAGTGCTCATCTTCGCCACTGGTGCAAATGTCTTGTCATAGTCGATGCCGTACGTCTGACTGTATCCTTTTGCCACCAGTCGAGCTTTATAGCGCTCAACCTGTCCATCTGGGTTCTGCTTCACAGTAAAAACCCATTTGCATCCGACTGCTCTTTTTCCTTCTGGCAGTCTCACCAGCTCCCAAGTGTGGTTCTTCTCAAGAGCTCCCAACTCCTCATGCATTGTCGCTTTCCACTTTGGATCGTTCTTGGCAACCTGCCAATTGTTAGGTACAGTAATACTATCCAAAGATGCTATAAATGCTCCATGAGAAGAAGAGATATGATCATAAGAAACAAACTTAGCAAGGTCCCAACCATATCTGTCCGGAGGATTTCCTGCATTACTGCGAGTAGTCCTTCGTGTAGGTAGTGGTATGGGAGAAGTAGGAGGGATGATATCACCTGAGGAGGGTGGTGGTGTAGATGAGGAGGATGGTGGTGTCTCAGGAGTTGGGACAGATGCATGCAAGGGACTTAGAACTGGCACTGTAGGTACTGGTCCTGCAGTTTGCTTCTCTCTCCTGCTGTAGGTAAGTAACTCCCCCTGAGCCGTAGGCCTGATACTTCTTATCTCCTCCCCCTGTTCTGCTTCACCTTCATGTTTCTTCTCAACCGTGCCTCCATGCCATACTTCTAGATCGGTTACCACCAAGTTCTCCATCTCCCCCTCTCGCCTTATACTGGTCGTATTAGGCGTGTTGTGCGACGTTCCCTCCTGGCGGTAATATGGCTCATGCTCTCGGAAGTGGACATCCATACTAACGAACTTCTTCTTCTCTACTGGACTCCAGCACACATATCCCTTCTGAGTCGCTGAGTAGCCCACGAAGATGCATTTGACTGCTCTGGGGTCAAGTTTCCCAACTGATGGTCTGTTGTCTTTCACAAAGCACACACACCCGAACACCTTTAGTGGGAGTATCCCACTATTATTGCCTTGTAATACTTCGCATGAGGACTTCCATCCCAGGACTTTTGAAGGCATCCTGTTGATAAGTTGAGCTGCTGTCAATACTGCATGTCCCCATAGATTTTGTGGGACATTCATGTCGATCATCATACTTCTTGCGGTCTCTAGAAGGTGTCGGTTCTTCCTTTCTGCTACTCCATTTTGTACTGGTATGTATGCACAGTTGGTCTGGTGCTGTATTCCGTGTGCTGACAGGTACTCTGCAAGTGTCCTGTTGGTGTACTCCGTTCCATTGTCAGACCTCAGTACATTCACTACTGCATTGTACTGAGTCTGGACATGTTTATGGAAGTCCCGAAAGCAAGCAAATACTTCACTCTTATTTTTCATTAAATACAGCCAGGAGATACGAGATGCACAATCAATAAAGGAGACAAAGTACTTATATCCATTTATAGTGTTAGTAGCATATGGACCCCAAACATCAGAATGTACTACCTCAAAAACAAGAGAACTCTTATGACCAGTACCAACATATGAGCTTCTAGTAAGCTTTCCTAACTCGCATGCATCACATACTAATTTCTGTTTATTTGATTGTGCATACATCTCTGGATACAACTTACTTAGAGTATCAAAAGAAGAATGTCCCATCCTCCTATGATGAAGTATCAAAGTATCTTCAGTCCTCTGTTGCAGCTCTCCCATTCCAGCCTTCTCTGCCATAGATATCAATGCTGAGTCCAGTCCTTTCCGATCTAGGTACCACAGTCCCTCATGCCAGGTGCCAGTCCCAAGTCTTCGTCCCGTCCCTTTCTCCTGGAAGATCACCTTAGGAATATCAAAAGAAACAGTGCATTTTAGTTGGAGAATTATAGAACTAATAGACAAGAGACTGACTGGAAATGATGGAGCATGTAACACATTGGATAATCTTACTGAACCTGTACAATTAATAGTACCCTTACCGGCCACTGGTTGGAAAGTGCCATCTGCAGTCTGAATGGTGTCTGCTGGTGCTAGGTGAGTGTATGAAGAAAACTCACTAGCGTTCTCGGTCACATGTCGAGATGCTTCTGAGTCGATAATCTAGTCTGACGTTTTAAGGGAAGACATAGATGCAAGAGCGAGTGACTCGTCAGTACCTTCTGATGGGTGAGCATACATAGCGGCGTTGCCTCCGAAGAATGGGGTGGATGTCTCCTCTGCTCCGCTCCTCCTGTCTCCTTCGGTCGACGTTCTCTGCTTTCTCTCCAACAGGTCCAGCAGTGCCTGATCCTCCTCAGTAAAGGTGTCACCAGCTCCTCCATTCCCTTCTGCCACCAGCAAGTTTGCCCGATAGCCTCCTCGGCCGCCTCGTCGGCCTCCTCGACCACGTCCACGTCCAATATATTCTCGTCCTCGTCCACCACCCGAGTCTCCTCCTTAGGTAGTTTGGTACAAGCATATCGATGATGGCCCATCTTCCCGCAGTTGTAGCACTGTCGATTGTGTTGCCAGAGCTCTCCCTTGGATCCTGTGTCGCTCGAGCTAGCAGCTGCTAGTGCTGACTTTGCTTCGGGAGGACCACCTGTCCCTGTCTGTAGTCTGATCCACGTCTCCTCCTGGATCATGGCTGAGATAGCCTCTTCAAGGCTAGGGATTTCTGGTTGGGCGAGGAGTAAGGCTGTCCTCTGTGTAAATGCGGCAGTCAGCCCTTTGAGGAATTTTATCGTCCTCTCCTGCAGACACACATGTCTCTCCTTGCACTTCGGGTCCCCGCAGCTTGCCCGTTTCGAGGAGTGATCATAATCCAGCCAGAGACGCTCCAACTCCGTAGCGTACTCCTGCACCGTCTTCTTCCCTTGTACGGTGTCATCGATCTCCCCTTTTATCTGGAAGATTCGTAGGTTGTTTCCCACGCCATCATAGGTTCTCCTCAACTTCTCCCATACGTCTTTCACCATCTCAATGCCATCTACTGTGGAAGCAATAGACTGGACTAAGGAATTGAGAAGCCAGATGTAAATCACCATATGAGTGGATTTCCACTCGTCGCGTCCTGTCGAGCCTCTTCCGGCTCTGTATTCTCGCCCGTCAAGAATCCCTCCAGGTTCTTTCCTGCAAGGGTTCTTCTCACCCACCATGACCAACTCAGATAGGTGGCTGGTCCATCCAACTTCAGATCGATGGAGGGTAGTTCCAACTTTGGCGGCACTCATGTCGTGCTATCACCAGCCGACACCTTTATCAACTTCATCAACGTCGTCACATCGTCAGCATCCAGCTTCTTGAGGATCGCCTCCATCGATGCTTCTTCTCGATCACGTCACATTTGCTCCACGACTCACGCTTGTCCTTGCCGTCCTCTCCTAAATCCGAATATGTCTGGTTTCATCGGATCTAGGCATCATCGGCATCTCCTTGAGAATCTCATATGAGATAAATCTTCAAGAACGATTTTAGGCTTCCCTACATTTTAGGTGCCACAGATGAAATAAATCTCAAGTTTAGGCTTACCTACACCGTAGGTGCCACAGATGAGATAAATCTCAAGTTTAGGCTTACCTACACAGTAGGAGCCCTAAAAGTGGTGTGCACGGAGGCACCTACGGCAGCAGCAGCGGCAGTAGCAGTCGCAGCAGTGGCTCAGCGGCGGCTGCAGCGGCAGCGGGAGCGGCGCAGCAGTGGCAGCGGCTCAGCGGTGGCTGCAGCGGCAACGGGAGCAGCGGCGCTGTAGCTGCAGCGGCGGCATGGGGGGGGGGGAAGGGAGGGCGAGGTTAGGGGTAGGGTTTGTGTGAAAAAGGTGGCTCTGACGGTATTCTAAGCAAGTTTAGGCTCTGATACCATGTAGAGTTTTTAAGTGATTGATTATTATTGGAATAGAGACTACATATATATAGGAGATGCTAGCCTCCTCTCCTATCATTCTAGGCAATGTGGGACTAAAGCCCAATAATACTTAACACATATATCAAGAGGACCTCTAGTGTGCAAGTCTAACATGATAACCAATACACCACATCTCTTTTAAGTTAAGGGTGACCCATAGTACATCTTGGTTAGATATGTCTATGTTGGTGCCCCTTTAGTCTTTGGGCCTTGGGCTGTCACCCAGCGTGCCCTGGGCCAGGGTCGCCTCTAGTAAAGAGTGGTTTGAATCAAATTTTGTTGACGTGTGGGCAGTTATGTTGTTAGTATATTACGATACATGGTACGTATCTTACACAATATGTATCTTAGGATAATATGCGCTATACTATAATTTTGTTACGTATCTTTTGATCCGATACGATACATATATGCTGGTAGGTGATATGATATTCAATACGATACACAAGCAACTTGATACATGATACATATCGCAAGTTGACACCCTTGGTGGGAAGTGAACAGGAATTTGAACCCGCCATGTGCCTGATGGGTACATAAAGCATTCCTCGTTATTTCCCAGCCACTTAATCCATTTTAAAAGTATAAGACCGTTTTGAGTTTATATGTGAAAAATAAGAAAAAGTGCAAGCTTCATTTATTTGAAATGTGCATTACTATTCACTGGATCTGTTTTCACTTTTTCTACCTAACAATATAAAACAGAACACTATAAGTGAACTTTTATTTTGAATGTGGTAACTATTTTTCGTAAATTATATTTAAATGATAGGAGACCAATTGGGTTAAAGTGATGGTAGGAGCATCAATAGTAAGATCCATCCCAATTTCTAGATTCTAAATTCAGAATGTAGGAGCTCATTTTGTAGAATGATTAAGGCTCAATTGGAGTTCCATGATGGTCCCAACCCACCCACAAGAGCTATAACTTGGGCATCATAGTTTATACATTCAGAATGTATGAATTCATTAAGGCTCAATTTGGAGTCCCAATTTCTAGATTCTAGATTTCACATTATTTTTTTACTACATTAATTTTTGACCACGCAACCTTTGGGATCAAAGATAATTTTATCATTTTCTACTATTTTCATGCATATCCAACCCATTCTAGATTTACTTTGTTGTTATAAATTTGGGTCGCAAGAAGCATTTTTAGCTCTATTTACCAATGATGCGCTAAGAGCATCAATAGTGGATGAAGCTCAAGAATACATCTTGAGGCCCAAATTTGTAATAACAAATAAATGTAGAATATGTTGGGTTTGTATGAGAATAGTAAATATGTATATAAATTGAGGCCCAATTCAAATGAGATGAGTAGATATAGACCCATATGCCATCATTCTTTCTTTTTCAAAAAATAATATAAAATCTAGAATCTAGAAATTGGGACTCCAAATTGAGCCTTGCTATTCTACAAAATGAGTTCCTACATTCTGCATGTAGAAATTTTGAGGCACAGGCTACAACTCCTGTGGCTGGGACGGAACAATTATGGGGCTCCAATTGAGCCTTACTATTCTACAAAATGAGCTCCTACATTCTGAATCTAGAAATTGTAATGAACCAAACTATCGATATTTGATGCTCTAAGAGCACGCTGGTTGTTGCAACCTATATGCAACATTTCCTTTTGCTAATTTCTGGGTAAATCTGAACTGTATTGTATACAGTTTCTCAAGTAATTATTTATCTGAGAGGATATCAGATTACTTTACACAATCAAGTGGTTTTTCAATCTTATAACCACTTGCTGGTTGGATATTTACCATAAACTTAAGGGTTTCAAAGACACGGCTTAATTTCACTGTTTGTGCTGAAGCTAATTACAAGCTTGAATTGTTTCCTTTTGCCTTTTATTGCAATTGGTGGTAGTTATATGTTATAATGATCCTATTATATGCGACCTGAACTTAGCGGTTTTCCGTTTGCTTTGTTTGGATGCATATATTTTAGGTGCCTAATATGGCTTCTATCTTTATGGAGATCTTGTATCACGAGCAAGCAAGAATGAATGTTGAATGTTTGCTGGTGCAGGTACCTCTAATTATCTCCTTTATAGTTGGTACAATAATATGAATTTAGGTGAAGTCAGAACATTGAACCAATACCATTTTTTAGGGGTGTGCAAGGACTGAAATTGAACCAAACCAAAATGAAAAACACGGGTTGGGTCGGGTCATATTGTTTTTTTTATGCTCACTGTCCGGTCTGGTTCTTTTTTATTTTCCGGTCCAGTTCATGATTTAGAAACTAAAAAAAAAATCCGTTTGGAACACCGGACCGGGTGTACTAAAATAATTTTGTCGGTTTAAAATTACTAGTATATATGCACATGTGTTGCACGTATTTTAACTGTCTTTTAATTAACTTTTTATGTACCTGGTTAGAGCAAAATACACCAAGAGCAAATTGTATTTTCCTTAATTATTTTCTATACGTAATTACCTAGCTGCCCTTATTAAATTTAATGAATAATTTTAATTAGCAAAGTTAGATAAGGACATATTTGGAAGGAAAAAAATTCATGTTGAAGCCAACTTTTCTTATTATATAGTAGTATAGATAATTGGTCATGACGATTATCATGAGTATTCAAATGAATTGATAGAGGATTATGACACTTTTTTGGTTATCAAAGGATTATAACATGTCCTAGCAAACTCAGGACATGTTATCTATTTAGTATGAAATTTTGAGAAAGCTTTTTGATAGGTTTCAGGATGATTTATTTGATATGTAGAACCGAGTAAAAGAATCGAACTGAGATCGATGGGTTGGTCCGATTCTGTAGATTTGGACGGCTGTTTCTTAATTTTAGAGAACAGAAATACGACGTTTCTGTTCAGGGTTGGCCCAAAATCGACCCAAAATCGAACCAAACCCGACCATGCTCACCCTTATCGTTTTTGGTATGTTTTGGGTTTATTTTAGGATTTGTAGGTTGTCTGGCTCTATAAAAAGTTTAGTCAAATATTCGTCTATTGTAGATTGGGCCAAGAGTTTATATGTTCATATCTAGTTTCGAATAGTGTCCTTGAATTTATATTTGTATTCTTGACTTATTAGAGTTTTTATATTATCAAGTGATTATAAATAAAAATACTCTCCTATTGAGAATATGCTGACTATTCTCCACAAGTTATTCTTCTCTACAATATTAGGGTCAGCCACAGTGTCTTTTCTTCCTAATCCTCCATCTCCCATGCTTATAACCTTTTGAATCTCAATGATGGTCCAATGTTCTTAAGGTGTCAAGGCGCTAAAGGTCTCCTAGCGCTTTAGGGCTTGTTTGGTAACAAGAATTTGGATTTGGAAATTCAAATTCAAATCCAAATCATGAATTTCCAAATCCAAATCCAAATTCAAATCCAACTCCAACCAAACATAGGATTTTGTAAACTATAATTTTGATTAATAATTATGATAATAATATATTAATTAATAAAATAATAAATTATTAGTTAATTATTATAGTTATGATTAATAATTAAATTATTATTATAATTATGATAACATTTATGATTGATAAATTATTAAATAAGATTATAATGACGATTAATAAATTATTAATTAAAATTTTAATAATATATTAATTACTAAATTAATTCTGATGATAATTATGATTGAATATTATTAATTAAGATTATAATAAAATATTAATTACTATTTATAATTAAGGTTATAATTAAGACTAATAAATCATTAATTAAGATTATAATTAAATATTTATTTATTAATTATTAATTAAAATTATAGTTATGATTAATAAATTATTATAATTATGACTAATAAAGGTTATAATTAAATATTTAATTGATGAACCGTAAAACTTTTAATTAAGACTATAATGTTGATTAAGAAATTATTAATTAAAGTTATTATAATATATTAATTATTTGTGATTAAAATATTATTAGTTAAGATTACAATAAAATAGTAATTAACAAATTATTAATTAAGATTATAATAAGACTAATAAATTACTAATTATGATTATAATTGGATATTAATTAATAAGTCATTACTTAAGATTATATTTATGATTAATAAATTATTAATTAGATTATAATTATGATTAATAAAGTTATAAATTATTAATTGAGATTATTAAAAAATATTAAAAAATAAAACTATTAATTAATAAATATTAATTTAAATTATAATTACGATAACTAACTATTAGTTATAAAATTTTAAATAATAGTAACTAACTATTATTTATTAAAAAATTAATTTTTAAAATAATAATAATGACTAATTTTTATTTAACTAATAGTTAATTCTTAATTAACTATAAATTAAATATTTTTAAAAATAATAATTATAAAAAATAATATATAATAAATAACTAATTAATTAAATAAATAAATAATTATTAATTAGTATTAACGAAATATTTAGTTGAAAAACAAAATTATTAAAAAAATAACTAACTTTTTCCTCCCAAATCCAACTCTCTTTCATCCAAATCCAAAATTTGGATTTGGTCATACTTTCCATATCCAAATCCATCTCCAACCAAACATAGGATTACATGAATTTGACTCAAAAATCATAAAATTCTAAAATCCACCTCCAAATACTGTTTACCAAACGGGCCCTTAGGCGATGGAACTTGCCTAAGTCACGCGAGACGTCAAGTTAAGAAGACCATATTACAAAATTCAATCTTATCATAACTTAAATAAATTAGAATCATCAAGAAATCAAGATTTTGACAAATACAAATTTCATATCAATATAACTACAATGAAATCATCTAGTTTAAAGGTAATCATGGTATAACTAATAAATCTAGTCCCACATCATATCTTCATACTAATTGTCAAATGCGAACGAAACAAGGAAACTCATATAGATGTCATATAAAATTCATGTGATCTATGATATTATTAATATCATCTAAAATTTTCAACATCCTTTCCCACATTATCATTATGTTATCTTCGTATTCGACACTGGATTAATAACCCATGTTTTCCTCATGTATCCTTGAGACCCGTTTTCCTTCTATATATCCTTGGGAGCCATGTTTGAGAACAGTGTTAATGAAGGATAAATAGGTAAAATTGTTGGTAGAGGACAATTGTAAATGGACAAGCGCCTCAGTTGTGTCTCAACTAAGATGCACGCCTAGGCGTAGCCTCGATGATAGTGTGGTGCCTGAGGCACTAAGAGATGACAAAAGGCCGCTTCGACTTGCCTTAGTGTTTAAGTGAGCGCCTTTGATAAAGCTGCTATACTCTTTTTCATCGTGTAGGATATTGCTATATTATTTGATATAATTTTACCAAGCATTGCTTCTTTCTCTTCAGAACTTTGGATCAATGCTTCTGGCTTTTGATCGACTATATGGATAACAATGTTATTTTATTTGATTCACTGAGTACTTCTTATGACAGGTATCACATTGGTCTTCGTTATACAGGTGGCGCTCGCATGTTGCTGTCTCTATCACTGAAATTTGGTATCATCCCAGTAGTTGTTCCTGTTGGAATCCGTGATTTTGATATTGATGGGGAACTATGGGTTAAGTTGCGATTAATACCATCAGAACCGTGGGTAGGGGCTGTATCGTGGGCTTTTGTCTCCCTTCCAAAGATCAAGTTCGAGTTGGCACCATTTCGTCTATTCAATCTCATGGGTATGTTTTACGAACTATTTCATCAGTTTCTTACCCTCTACTTTAGTAATATGGATGAACTGTATAATATTTTGATGAATTTATTACAGGGCAAAATGTAAGGTAAAAGTGCAATGTGCTTCATCATGATTTCTCCTGTCATGCTTGCCTAAGTGGTTATAGTGGTTTAGATTAACGATATACGATTCTGGTTTTCATGTAGTCTCCTATGTGTCATTATGTTTCCTAGTTTGATGAACTATCAGTGACGAATACTATTTATAGGCTTATATTATCAAGGCTGTCGCACTTTAAAAAGGGCGTCTAATTAGTTTATTGAATTGATGTAAGCATTCCCTACTGACCTGAAATTACATTGTATTATAAACTTATAATATTTAGAGGTGTTAAGTGGTATCAGTTGGTGATTTAGACTTTCTTGAATACATTAATTATATTTTCTTTGTTAACCATTATAATCTTGTATCATGTGTTATTCATCCAATTTGATTGCGAACATCAATATTTCTCTCTTTAATCCAGAAGCCTATTAATGCAGAAACTTATGTGTACTCCCATTGTTGAACTAGGAGAAACCTGGAGGGGAGTATCCTAGGTGGAGCAAATGATTATATATCTTATGTTTTAATTTGTTTACGACTGTACAAATGTCAATGGAATTATGTGACAATGCTTCTGGAAGCATCTGCTCTTTACAATTTAAAGTCATCATCAGCATCCGGCCTAAAGCTTCACTAAAGAATTGACAAAAAGGTTATATGATGTCTGGAAACCCGATGCCAACCCTCTGTTCTTGTGTCAAACTCCTAGGCAAGGTAGCTGTAGGCAAAGAGGGTTTTGCAATAAAACCTAGGAGGCCAATTGTCGGGTAGGTAGACCTAACTTTTAGGTTATGCAGTTTAAGCTGATGCAACCAGAGGAGCAACCTACTAGTTCCAGTAGTCTAGAAAAGATTCTAGACAAAAAGGTAAACTGATACAATTTGCTATGGTGATTTACGTTCATCTTCATGCCACTATTTGATATCATCCCTCACTCAATTGTATTGTTAATATGACTTGCTGGATTTCCATTGAAAGAATTCCGCCTAGAATATAAGCTTTTGTATTCTCATGTTATGTTGGTGGCTGAGAACTTATCAGATAGAATCCGACAGTATCTGACTGGTATTCTATAGTTAATTTAATATGGATTCTGTGTAGTTTGAGGCTGAGGACTTACTACTATAGTTTGGTTTTCAGTATGTTTTGTGGGTAGATGTTTGACTATGAATAGTTTTATTCACTAAGGATCCGGATACCTGTATACCACACAAATTTACTATCCTTAATCTGTAAAATATGTCCACACATAAACCCTACACTTTTGCAGCCATAACCTATTAAGAACTATATATGATTAGAGAGTATGATACCAGGAATTGGCTTGCACTGAGTTCATTATACTTAATCATGGATTCTTAATATTAATTGATATCGAAATTGTATTAAGTTCTTCCCTTATATGGATGTTTGTACTTTGACAAAATTATAGGTGCAGCCGCTGCTACGAAGTTTAACAGCGTGACGAGCAAAAATGATTGTTAAAACTCTTTCTTTCATGTGCTGGCCTGTGTCTAATGTTATGTGCTATGTATAATAAATGAAATATATAAGGGAATAGTTTCATTTGATTGGAAAATTGATGAAAAAATAACGGTTCAATTAGTGGAATTTTTCTATAGAATAGATTTGGTGAACGCAACAGCTGGTAGGATATTGTGTTAAGCATTGCTAAATAAAAGATAAAAGAATAAAACTGATTAATTTTCTTTACTACATGCCAAAGCATCAAATAACCTAGACATCACAAGTCTTATCAACTATAATTGAATATATCGTAAATCATTTTCCTAGCAATTCTGATGTTTAATGGGTTTAAGTACTATCAAGGACACTGAATCAAATTTTGACCGAAATAGTCAACCCAACAAACTCCTCCCTCCACCACATAAATGTGTGAAGTCAAAGTAACTTCATGCATTTCATTTGTTGTCATGGGTACATGAAGTTGTTGAAATGTGTTCTCATGATATTGTATGGTTAGAGAATTGGTCTCTTTAGGATTTTTGCTCTGTACGTACTCTTCACGAAAATTATCCTATATTTATGCGGTTAGGCCTAAGTGATAAGATTGAGTTCTCTTTATGTCTGAATTTTTTGCAACCATCTTGAGAGTTGAGAGTTGAGATATAGCTTCAATACTCTCCAAGTGTTGATTTCTTGAAGAAAACAATGTGCGCAAGGGAAGGGAAATAAGAAAAAGATGGCTTTTTTTGAGCAGGAGGATAAAGGAAAGAGATAACTGGGCAAAGGTTTGAGACAAGAACTGCATACATATCTAAGTCATAAGCATTAAACTTGATAGATGCGTCTTAGTTTAGTCAAAATCGCAAAAAGTCCTTAATTGGGTAATTGTAAGATGTAGACGAGCACGAGCATGTGATTTTCCTCAAAGAAGCTTTAGACATCCTGAGCTATTGGCAAGAAAATGATTTCCATGATATTCAGCCACTGGATGGTACTCAAAGGTTGGGGGTGGGTATGAAGTTCTTTTGGATCTCCCTTCCCTTGAGGATCCTAGACCTTGAAAGTTCCAATATACTGGAAGATGATGCATTTGAATGGAGATTGTAAGGCGGATGGTCAGTAGCAAACTTTTAATTCAAAGGAATATGCATGGGGATAGAACTTGTTGTTGCCTTATGTACATTGTTGCGCATAGCTTGACCATATTTATTGAACTATTATTTAATACCTAAATTTTATCGAGTAGCGTTTATATTATATCTAATTTCATCTTGTTGCTTTTCGGCTGGTCAGTAGTAAACTTTTAATTCAAAGGAATATGCATGGGGATAGAACTTCTTGTTGCCTATGTACATTGTTGTGCATAGCTTGACCATATTTATTTGAACTATTATTTAATACCTAAATTTTATCGAGTAGCGTTTATATTATATCTAATTTCATCTTGTTGCTTTTTCTTGTGATATACACACCCATAACCATATATCAATTATCTGATATTTAACTGATGCTAACTTCATTCTTTTGTTGCATGTAACTGGCTGTATCCCATCAGCAATCCTGTACTATCAATGTGAGTGTGTCATCTTTATCCTTCATCTGTACTTTTAACAATATTTGAGATAATATGCGAGTTTTAAAACACATTCTTACTCGGTCGAAAGTTCTGGGATAGTCGATTTTAATAATATCATGCAGTTGTCCACATTCGAGGCATATAATCTGCCTGTGATCAATGAAAAATTACTAGGACATATCAACTAACTAGTCACTTGTTCTCAATGACTATCTATCAAAGCTAACTTTCTAGGTGTTACAAAATTCAAATAGTTGATGTATTGTTGGAATTCTAGAAAACGCGGCACCACATGATGACTTTGACATCGATACCCAAGTAGATCTGATTTTATGTGCTGTCTCTGTTTTGGTTCAAGAAGCTGTACTGTTTCTTTCAGTTCAATAAGCTGTTCCATCACTGATAGCAGTTGACCTCATCTCTGCTATATATTTACAGATAATTGTACTTAATGTTGGATAGGTTAAAGGTGTTCTACAATTGGCCTTGCCAATTATACTGCTCTAGATGCTGGCTTTACCATTTCCCGGGGCACATTGCTAGGCTTATGCTAGATAACTAAAGTTGTTAAATGACTAATGCTTCTACAATTTTCTTGTTTGATATGACATCAAGTCTTAAACAAATAGAATATTAGCATACTGAGTGGAGAGTTCAAGTTGGGTTTGGAACCCATGTATCTTACGTTACAAGGAATTATCTGTTGTGATCATACATGTCATATTGTGCCTTGTTTCACAACAAATACTTGCACTCTAATTTGTCTTCCTTTCTTCCTTCATAAAAGAACTATTGCCTTGTTTCACAATAAATACTACTAATTTGGCTTCCTTCTTACTCTTCACAAAGGAACTATGATGAATTGAATTACTATTAATATGATTGTGATCCACGTAATTTGCTTTTATTAGCTCTGCCCATTAACATGGTTACCTCATTTAGAACCTGAACCTCATACTGTCATACAACAATATTTATCATTCTAATATGCAGTCCCATGATTGACTGGGGCTCAGAATATGATAAATATCTTAAATATCTGTATGGATTTTGGAGTAATTCTCACGACCGAGTAAAACATTAAAATCTCAAAATGACGTAAGTTTTAATCGCTCATACATATTTGGTAAAAATGGCGTTCTAGTTCCACGAGACTCCCGCTTATGTAGTGTCTAGGGTGCGTCAACATATAGTCCTCCCCCATGTGTATGGAGAGGCGATGGTGGACGCAGTTTTTTCCCAAGGGAACGATAATGTATTGACTTAAATTTTATAAAAATGTAACGACAAATCTAAAAAAATATATCAATATCCATAATAACATTAAAACGGCTTAAGTTACAAAGTTTCAGAAACTCGGTTTCATTATCAGTTCCAGCAGCAGTTATGGTTTTTTTTTTTTTTTTTGTGGTTTTGAATTGGCTGGATTCAATATTTCCTGCGGTTTCAAAAAGTCAATACTTAAAACTGTTTTATTGTATTCTTCCTAGATGACTACCAATCAAAGTCCGTATGTCAATTTTATATTCAGAGAATTAATTACAGAAAGAAATTCTCCACAACTTTAGGGAGGCATTGTATAGAATTTATAAAGAAAAAAAAGATTACAAACCAAACCTGTTGTGGTTCGGAACTCTTGACCTCCCACTTAAGCTCATCCCTTAACCATCTGGACCATCATTTGGTGGTTGAATTATAAAAATATAATAAATAACAAGACATGCAAAGATTTATAGAAGGAAATCAAAAGCTCAGGGGAGCATCGACCCACCCTCAGGGGCTGGCCCTAAGCTCATGGGGGCCCGAGGCGAACTTCCAAAATGGGACCCCATACATAATGTAAAAAAAAATAAAACAAAAGTAAATTAGAAAAAAAATGTCATCACCAAGAATTGAACTAAGGATCTAATATATGCAAGCCTAACATAGTAACTACTACACCATAATTGTTTTGTATTAAGTGGGGTCCATGAAACATACTAGGTCTTTTAGATACAAAAATATTAATATATTTATATTTAAACTGATTTTTGGGTCCTCCGGATCCGTGGGCCTTGGGCGGTCGTCTGGCTACCTTGGGCCAGGGCCGGCCCTGCCCTCACCCATAGGTGGGTCCCTTGGCCCTTGTGGAGAGTGATGCAAACAACAATCATTGCAGTTTCTGCAAGCGACACCCTTGGTCGAACATATTTGGCACTTGAGAAAATTCCAACCTCCATCCTCCAGGATGCAAGCAACAACCCAAGGTTTAAAGTATCGGCCGATACCAATACATATCGGATCAATTTTGAAGGTTGTCGGTCCGATACTCATAGAAAATATCGGTATCGGACGATACACAACAAAAATTATTGTATCAGTCTGTATCAGCCGATAAGTAGCCGATACAGACCGATACCGGCCGATACGGCTCGATACCAAATACATCAAAAGCAAAATGACATCTTGACATTCAAAGCAAAGCAAAAACATCCAAACAAAGCAAAAAAATTGAACCTTACCTGTGCTCTGCTGCCTGCGCCTGTGCTCCGCCGCATGTGCCTGTGCTCGTGACCAAATTTCCGCCGTCGCCGCCGCATGTGTGCTTGTTGGGGAAAAGGAAGTGGAGAAGGTGGGGACAGGGAGGTAGGAAGGTGAGGATGTGGAAGATGGTAAGGTCGGGAGGAGAAGAGGAAGGTTGGGAGCAAGCATGGTAAGTTTTTTCCTTTTCTTTTTTTCTTCTGGAGGCTGAGGAAGAGAGTGGGAAACGAGTGGAAGGGAGCATATATATGTGGGGTTAGGGTTTTTCCAGGTTTGGTCACCTTTTGTTATGGTTACCGCTTTTGGTTCTTGGGTTTAAGGCTAAGTGGAATTTGTATTTATCCATATTTCATGCATTTTATTATATGTAACCCTCCCATTTAGTATGCAATGCTTTCTAAACCATAATACATAATATTGTACTTATTGGGCTCATCTCTACTATTATTTGTATTTACCCATGATACATAATATTGCAACTTTACATAAAATAATACAAGTGTTATTTGTATTTATTGCATAATATTATAATATTGCACTTGTTGTATGTATTTGTAACGATGAACCCAAGAAGCCATGAGCCCAATGTTTTTTATCTAACTTTTTTTCATTGCACTTATTATTATATCCAACTTTTTTGTTGTATCTAATTTTATTTTATATCCAACTTTTTTATTGTAATATTATTGTAATATCTTTTTAAGTATTAACGTTTTTTATTATTATATGTAATATTTTTTAACGTTTTTTATATGTAATTTTTATTATTATTGTATGTAATATTTTTTAAGTGCAATATTATTGTATGTAACGTTTTTTTATAAATGTAATCAGTGTTCTAAATGTCGGTATTAATCGGCGCCTAGGCGCTAGGCGCCGGGCAGCCGCCTAGGATTCGGCCGAAATCGGCCATGTGGGCAGCCAAGCTTAAAATCGGAAAAAATCGGCCGCCTAGGCTGGTGTAGGCGGCTAGGCGGCCGATTAGGCGGTCGTCGCCGACCATGAAAAAATCGATTTTCTTTCAGGGGTGAAACCCTACCTGTCCAAGCCGCTATTCTTCGACAGAGAGGGAGAGGGAGATCGACGAGCAGCAACAGCAGCAGTGGGAGGTCGGCAGGAGCAGAAGCGGAAGATCGACAGCAGCAGCAGCGGCAGCAGTGGGAGGTCGGCAGGAGCAGAAGCGGAAGATCGACAGCAGCAGCAGCGGAGATCGACAACAGCTAGGCGGCGAGTCTTCTCTTCTTCCTTCTCCTCCTCCTCCTCCTCCTCCTCCTCCTTCTTCTTCTTCTCTTCTTCTTCTTCTGCTACTTTTTTCATATTCTTTTTCTTCTGCTGCTATTATTTGCAGCAGCACATTTTTTGGGCAAAAGATTTTTTTTAACTGTTGGCAGCACGTTTTTTGGGCAAAGATTTTTTTTGTACTATTGGCAGCAGTTTTTTTTTACTGTGGCAGCACTCATTTTGGGCATAACACTCATTTTGGGCAACAGCACAGCACAACACTCATTTTTTTTACTGTGACAACAGTTTTTTTTTCTTACTGTTGGACAACAACACTAATTTGGACAGCACAACACTTATGTTGGCAGCACAACACTCCTGTCTCACAAAAAAAAGGTTTAATTACCAAATTAAGTGAAATAGAAAAATGATGTGGCAATTTGTGACTGACACTAATTTATTACTAACACTAATTATTTTGTACTCTTATGACTTATTACTATATTTTGTTAGTGTTAACTATTTGAATTATGTTTGAACTTGTAGTCTTCTACTATGAATTTGACTATATTTAGTTATTATGAGAGGCTTTGAATTTGGGGTATAATTTTTTACTTGGGCATATTTTTAATTCCTATATATATATTTTTTTATATGCGGCGACCGCTAATATTAGAAGGCCGCCTAGGCGCTAGCGCTGGGTGACCGCCCGCCTAACGCCTAGCGCCTTTTAAACCTTGAATGTAATATTATTGTACGTAATGTTTTTATAAGTGTAATATTATTGTTGTAATATTTTTATTATTGTATGTAACATATTAATAATTATTTAATATTGCCGATACCAAAAAATTGGATACTCCAGTCCAATACTGCCGATACCGATACTCATACAACATGTCCGATACCGATACTTTGAACCTTGCAACAACCGTTGCGGTTTCCCCAAGCCACACCCTCGCTCGAACATATTTGGCACTTGAGAAAATTCCTTGGCATTATCTTTCACTTTTGACTGCTGGTCTTAGTGGTCTAAAACTGGCAAAATTGCCAGGACAAACTATCATAGATAACTTGAATAAATTACAAAAATATGTGCAAGCTAGTTACTGAATCTTACACTCATATCTAAATTAGCATCTTACAACTCATATCTAAATTATTGATAATTTGATTTGAAGGTGAACAGTAGACGAGTAGGTAGAACAGGATAGCAAGGAAAGGTTCTGCCACAGAACACTTCTGAAGCGAGTTGAAGTTTGGCTAGTGATACTGAGACCTAAATGGACACTAGGGAGGAAGCAAGGGAGGATCGTACTCTAATACTCTAAGATCCTTCAGTTTCACATTTGGAGGGAAAATGTGTCAACGACTTATTTGTATGATACAATAAAATCTATTTATACTGATACCCTATATAGGAATAACCTCCATAGTAACAAAAAATTCTGGTCCCAACTTGGGCCAATTATAAACTCCACATTGTAATAAGTAACTAAGTTAGAATTTTTCTAGGTCCTGTCTTAAGGAACTTGCCTCCACATAGTAATAACTATCATAGTTTGCAGTATCGGCCGATACCGATCTGATACGACCGATACTGGTACGGCCGATATCGATACGATTTGGTATGTCCCGATCCGGTACCAACCAATACCATTATTGACCGATACCGACATTGGAGGTCTCTTTTTCTGTCAATTAGGCAAAGAAAATTGACTAGAAAAGACCAATCAACAATGGTGTAAAATAATAGAGTTGTAAAAGCATGTAATGATGTAAAAGAAAAACTTATCTATCGCAGATAATCCAATCGGCAAAGGTTACTACTATTTCATTCAATTCTAAAATTAGTAAAAATAACACAAAAAATACTTAAAATTATGCCTAAAAGTAATTTTTTTCTTATAAAAGTTTAATAATTTATTAATAATTATTTGCTTTTCAATACGAAAAAATTCGATACTTCGATCCGAAACCACGGATACTGCCGATACCTTCAGTACCGGTACTCATAGAAATGGTCCGATATAGATTCCGATACCGATACTGCGAACCTTGATAATTATTTGTATATTCCCAACACTACATATATACATGTACTAATTTTCTTGAAACTATGTCAATCTTTTGTATCATTTTCTATACCTTAGATTTGACGTGCTCTATTAATTAGTTATAATGTAGTGCATATTTATCTCTATATCACTTGTACTAAGGATAACTAAGTCAAAATACTAATTTTTGTAATTACACTTCTATTAAGTTGTAACCTCCTCATAGTAATACAATTAATTTGGTCAGAACATTATAACTATAGGGAGGTTTTACCCAATGTTTGCACTATCGGAATCGAAATCGGATCGGTATGAGACAATTCCTACGAGTATCGAGATTGACGATATCAGCATTGTCGACAATTTTGGATCGGAGTATCAGACATTTTGATATCGGAAAGCAAATAATTATTAATAAATTATTAAAAATTTAGAAAAAATAGTTTATACATTAGGCATAATTTTGAT
Organism: Iris pallida; assembly: GCA_029216955.1. NCBI lineage: Eukaryota > Viridiplantae > Streptophyta > Magnoliopsida > Asparagales > Iridaceae > Iris > Iris pallida. The sequence goes on from JANAVB010011399.1 coordinate 8,450,382, forward strand.
TATTAATAGTTTTAAAATTGAATGAAATAATGGTCACCCTTACAGATTGTTTTACTTGCGATAAAATAATTTTTTTTTATTCATTTACATGCTTCTATAGCCTCACTATGCTTTTACATCCTTGCTGATTGGTCTTTTTCATTCAAAAATTTCTCCCGAACTGATTGGAAAAGGGACCGCCTCAGTATCGGTAGCACTTGGTATTAGATAGGGATATGCCAAACTGTATCGTTATCGGCCGATACTGCAAACTATGGTTTTACTGTACTTCCCGTCTCACATCGAAACAATGTGTTTATCATTGACTAACATGTTCTTCTAGGCTTGCTAGCACTAACCTACTCCCATTTTTCTTTACTTTGATATAATATGATAGTTATTGTCACATCTCTATATATTCAATTAAATATTCTTTTCTTTTGAATAGGTTCCTGAAAAAGCTTCTCACTGAAGATTTGCCTAAACTTTTTTGCGTCCAAGACAGACCGTCCTTGATTTTCAAAAAGGGAGAGCATTAGGTCCTGTTTCAGATAATTCCAAAGCAGATGCCATCAACGAAGGAAATAAAGATTTTGTTGGGGAGCTCTCCGTAACTGTTGTTGATGCTCGAAAACTTGCTTATGTTATATTTGGTACACTTTCCACCTTGAGCTGTTCTTTTCAGATTACACTTTGAGCTGTTTACTTGAGTATCTTTGTCAAAATCTGCTTCCGTTGAGTTAGAAAACTACTTGCAGTTTCTTTTTGGTTCTTACTAGTGTACAAGAGATCTATTAGTTCCCCATTGTTGCATTCGAGATGGTCTCTCTAAACAGTTGAGAACCCAAGTTTTTGGATCTTTAACCTACAACCAAAGAGGATTAGAATAATCAAGTTTAAAACTCAGCACAGCTGTTCATCTGGTGCATGATTTCTAAAAACCACTCATTTGCCCATAAAATTAGGATACAAGATCTGAATGAACGTTATTGATCCGGGAGTTGCATTTTCCACCATGAACTTCATTGTGTGTAATTCTGCTTCCACACATAAGAATACATGCAACATTGATATTGTTCTTGTAGTTGCCACCTTAATTTTCCATATAACATTTTGTAATTTGTATTTGTATTACTAAGAACCGTTTGCTACGTTTATATGGATATCTGCAGGGAAGACAGATCCATATGTTGTTCTTTGCCTTGGTGATCAAATGATTCGTAGCAAAAAAAATAGCCAGACAACAGTCATTGGCCCACCTGGAGAGCCGATATGGAACCAGGTGAACATCATTATCCTGGTTATTGTGTGCTTCTATTCGTGCAACAACTAGAAACATTTGTCAATTATTTCCTTTTCTATCTACAGTTTTAACATTAAAGGCTTTTCCTTCTTTTGACAGGACTTCAATTTACTTGTTGCAAACCCAAGAAAGCAAAGATTAATTATCCAAGTAAAGGACTCATTAGGTTTTACTGATTTCATTATCGGCACAGGAGAGGTAAAGTTTTTATAATAAGTAGTTTTTCTTTATGCATGTAAGATCTGGTAATTTCTAGATAACGATAATAAGATTTACAATTAATTATGTAAATTTGATAGTTGAAATAATCATGCGAGGTTGTTTAATTGATTTTGTGCTATTTTTTATTGCACATTCTTTGGTAGAAATTTAAATTTTTGTTGGATTTAGACTAGTTGGAAGGTTGATATCAAATTGTAATCCTAATTGCTGTGCATTAAGTATGATCTTCAGAATTGCTGTGAATTAAGTATTATCTTATTGAAATCCATCCTCAATTCCGTGTGTAACAGGTTTTATCTTAGTTTATAATTTTTACTTGTCTTTTTCGTACAAGTATAAAATTTCAACTCTTCTTGCTGTTCATATTAGATTGATCTTGGAGTGCTTCAAGATACTGTACCAACAGATAAAATTGTACCTTTGCGAGGAGGTTGGCGTGTTTTCGGGAAGCAGTCGTCTGGGGAAATATTGTTGCGTCTTACATATAAGGCATATGTTGAGGATGAAGAAGATGGAATAGAAATGGAACTCGAAGATAGTGATGCATCTGATGATGAGATATTAGACTATGAACAAGCAACATCTGCATCTGGAGAAAGAAACACTGCAAAAGAAAGAGAAACATTTATGGATGTCCTAGCAGCGTTGCTCGTAAGTGAGGAATTTCAAGGAATAGTTAAGTCTGAAACAGGATCTTCCAGAGCTTTTGATGGGCCTAAATATGCACAATCCAGGGACCAAAAAGAAATTCTTAATTCTGATGACTCTTTACCTGAAACCAATGCCATTTCTGGAGGTCCCAGAGGTATTACCTGTACTAGGCTCCTTTCTTGAACCTCCATGTAAAAATATCTAGAAACTCACTCTTATCATGTAGTAACTTTGTCTTTTGATGTAGATTCGACATTAATATGGCTTGCTGTGATAACGAGTATAGTAGTGCTGATTGCTATTAGTATGAATGGTTCGAGTTTCTTCAACCCATGATATCTTTAGCAAAATCTGCAAAACTCCAACATGCGTTCCTTTGCTTGAATCAAGTGAGTTTGGACAACTCTACCTTCTTTACTTCGCTATAAATAAAGCTGTTTTGAACTTGTCAATGTCCTATTTGATGATATAAACAGGATATTTGCCTTACTTTTGCATTAGCACAAGGGCTATCATGGTTCGTGCATTTGCTCCACTTTTTTTTATAACACTTGTCATTTTAGTGGCTACCATATCTAGCTTGTCCAACTTAAGTTGCAAAAAGACCCTCAAGAGTGGGTATGGTTTATAAGTTCTATGAATTTAGAAGTTGTATATTTTAAAATTGTCTTTTGTTGCCTACTTGCATTATTTTGGATGATGTTTGGAGGACCAATGTTACAGTGTTTCCACCACTCTTGGTAACCATGTTTTGGTTCCCGCTACCCCAAATTCATTGGATTACCGATCTGGATTACCAACGCGTTAAATAATGAATTGTGCAAGTTCAAACGATTTAAGAGATATCAACTTAGCGGAAAGGGAAAATGCAGTAAAATCAATTAATTGTAACAATGAAAGATACTCGAGTAGATCCTTCTAGGATTCGTGGAAGAAAATTGGACAGACTTATGAAATTCTCCCTGTCAAGTTGATCTCTTTAACTTTTGAACTATATATATATATATATATAGATATATATAGAGAGAGAGAGAGAGAGAGAGAGAGAGAGAGAGAGAGAGAGATTCCCGCTCTTAAGCATCTCCGAATATTCTCCAAAATAGCAACCGTTGGACTGTAATTTTTTTGACCGTTCAGATTAGATCCTTAAACTACCCAATTTCTCGTGAGATTTTGATCTAATCTAAACGGTCAAAAAGACAATTCTACGACTGCTATTTCATGAATATTGGGGGATGCTTAAGAACGGGGATCCTGATACCTCCTCAAAAGGTAAGTTGGTTTTATTGAACTAGATAAAAGAATATGTACATTTTGTTCCCAACTTCCATTTATGGTCTGGTACATTGGTCAATGATACCAAAGTTACTAAGAACCATGACTGAACTAGGATCACTATTAGTGAAATCTTTACAATTCACCATAAGCTCTCTAACATCTTTTACTATTCTTTGCTTCAGCCAGGATGACTGTATTGAGGTTTTGTCTTCATTTGCATCCCAGTCCTGATTGTGCTCCAAATGTTTCTCGAGTAATCACATGGAAGAATATGTGATCGTTGGTCTTCTCAGCTGTGTCAGAATTCACATCCCCCATTGATTTGCATGCCATAGCCTAGCAATCTAGTTTTTGTTGGCAGTTTATTTGATCCCTTTATAAGTACAAAAAGACATCTTGTTATAGTTGCCCTTACACCACAACATACTCCGCCACTATAGTGAAGTAAATTAAATTGACCTCTTATCATTCTGCAGGCCTCCCTAGTAGAGAACTGCTGCTGTATGTCCACACCCAGTAGTCTTCTGTATTATCCCTTTGTAACTCCACTTGTTGGACCTCCTCTGTTATAGAATTAGTGATCATTTGCTCCGTGGGAGCCCATCCCCCGTCCTTGATGTCACTATTAACTGAGTAGTCCTCTTAATAAAGTTCAAAGCATCCCACCCATACCTGTCAGTGAGTCTACTATGTCCTGGCCAAGGATCAAACGAAAGTG